>JACTOM010000072.1:0-309906 GCA_015832385.1 Elymnias hypermnestra
TTCGTGTCTTCTCCAATAACTTGACACTGGCGAGATACTCTGTGCCTGGTCGGCATACCTGAAAGCCACTAAACAAAAGAAGAAGAAGAAGAGATATTTATATAAACTTTATTTTACTAGATAATTCGTTATAATAAAACTTTCAATGTATTAAATATCTTTTTGCTATTGTTAGTGTAGTTTTTTTCTACAAACGTAGAATAAGGCGAAAAGATTTTTATCTTGTAAAAATTATATTAAGATTAATAAGTTACATGCCTTTTTACAAATTTAACTTGTTATAATCATTCGTTCCGCAGTAAAATATTGACTGCAATCCAAATGAGGGCTATAAGCCCTCATTTGGATTGCAGTTATTTTCGTTACTTTTTATTGTATCAGTAAAGTAGCAAATATATATATATACGTAAGTTATCCCATGCTTATAACGAACACGACGGTTTCTTTTATAAATTCAGCGTAATTGTTAATACGAAGTATTCCCTCTAGGTGGTGATAAAGGCGACTATTTCAGTTAATGTAAACCCCCATATACGTTATTTTTGAGTTATCGTGATTTTTAGCTTTTCTCATATTGCTGTTTTAATATTGATAAATAACATGATACTTTTTAAAAATAAATTTGCTATCCTAAAAACATGATAATTCAAAAATGGTTCACTTTTGCATAACGTATAAGCAAAAGTAAAAGTAAGTAGCAGCCCTTTAACGTCCCACTGCCGGGCACAGGCCTCCTCATTCCGAGGAGCGAGGGTTTTTAGAGCATAGGCCCAACACGGTGCTCCACTGCGGATTGGCAGGCAAAGTACATAAGTGCACTGTCTATTCCTTCACTCTCATCAAATCAGGCGCAGGACCGAGCAGGATAAAGCACAACGTCAACTTGCCAACTTCGGGCAAATATTGATAAAATCTGAAAAGAGAACTCAATATTGATTTTAGAATTGGCCCGACCCGGGACTCGAACCCAGGACCTCATGTCTGTAGTCGAACATGTTAACCACTATACCAATGAGGCAGTTGCATAATGTATAAGGGGCTTCAAATTATCCCAAATGGCCACCTTTATTATTTCCAAACGGGAATAGGTCGAATTATCAATTACCCTGTATATAAAACTAAGTCGTATTCGTCATATATACTAGTGTTATCGTAAGGGTATATGGGTTTTTAGCACTTGACTGTGATTTTATCTAAGATGATAACATTATAATATGGTAAGAGGTAATTATTTTCGAAGAAAACATGTTGTTGTCAATATCTTAAGTATTAACCTTTTATAGCACTTTGTTGTTATTTCAACGGCGGGTTTTTTAATATATTTATTATTTATTTCCAAATATATCGCTGCTTTGTATGAATATAGTCATCGTTCTAGCCCCGCCCTCTAACCAATCAAATCTATTCAAATTACAACGTGAAGTTCACAGTGATCTTGAAGATACTATACAGAATCCAGAAAAGTTTATATTTTTCTGGAAAAAGAATAATACCTCGTCATTATATCATTATGGATAAATATCGACTGATATAAAATAATGTCCAAAAATGATAAACAACTGAAGTTATAATTTTTGGCATTTAACATGTGGGATTTTGATTTGCCACTCGTCATTTAATAATTTAATATACTATTTTTCATAAAGTATAAAATAAAAATATTTTATAAATTATCTTTTCTAAATTTTAAATTAAAAAACAAAATGTAAGTAATAATTTCTATTATTGTTAAAAACACGTGGCATTTTATTAAATTCCTTACATATCTTCCCTTTTCCTCCCCCTAAGTCTCGGAAAGCTAAAGTTTTATATTTGTACAAATATAAACAAGACTTAAACATTAGTTTGCCTCCGAAGTTTCACTACTGATATGTGGACTTTGTACGCACGCACTTTTAATTTTATTGCTGACAGGTCAGTGCTTGACTATAATCACAACAGATGCTAATACAGGCAAAGAAGGAAGTGCACTAATCTGATTAGAGACTGTTCAACTCTTATTATTTCTACTGGAATTAACTATTAATTACGGGTACCGGATTGGAAACGTGGTCCCTGAATATGGGCCTCATTCGAAAGCTCAGTCACTCAGCGTGCGATGGAGAGGGCTATGCTCGGAGTTTCTCTGCGCGATCAAATCAGAAATGAGGAGATCTGTAACAGAACCAAAGTCACCGACATAGACCTACGAATCGCGAACCTGAAGTGCCCGAAGGTGCAGTAGTGGCGACCACGCACCAGGGGGCGCAGGGTAGGGAGACCCCCCACATGGTAAACCGACGACATAAGTAGAGTCGCCGGTAGCCGCTGGATCCAGGGGGCACAAGATCAGGCCTTGTGGGCATCATTTCGTGAGACCTATGTCCAGCAGTGTACGTCCTTCGGTTTAAGCGACCGGTAACTAGTCAAAGCCCAAGCGTTCCACCAGTTCCAGATTCAGACAAAACTAGAAAATAATATCCTGGCACTTCGGGTGTGATAGTTTCCCGCTTATCTAAAATAATCTGTTACAAGAATATTTTTACTTTGTATATATCACTTGTAGGGAGTAAAATTGTTGAAATTGAAAAATCCCTGGTCTCATCTCCGTTGGCGTGGGAATTATAGCGAATTGGACACTATACATTGGACCCCGGATTTACGTGGCCAATTGAACTATGACCCCGATAGCGCAGCGCAGTATGACAATGGGGTATTCTGGATCGATTACGCGAGCATACTGAAATTTTACGACGTTTTCTACTTGAATTGGAATCCAGAGCTATTTCAATACACCTATTGTATACACCAGTGAGTGGTTTTTATTTATAACACGCTTATATTGGCCCATTTATATTTTAAATTTGTAGTTTTTCTTTTAATTAATTTTATTTATGCATTGTTGGAGAGCTAAGAAAACGTTGACGAAAGAAAATGACTTTTTATTTGTAAGGCATTTTAGTAGAAATTAAAAAAAAATGTTGATATCGAAACATTTTCGGCCCTGCATTTTTAAAAGTGGACCGATAATTGTTGTTTTCAAATTAGAAAAAAATTGAGATTCAAATCAATACTTTTTCTGCAATAAATTTTTGAAGCTACAATTTATTTTCAAAATACTGCTAAAAATGGCTTTTTTGGCATTCTTTATCACCTCCTAACGGAAATACGTTGAATTACCAATTACCCTGTATATCACAAGAACGTATTCGTTTGACGTATTTACACGTCCCGTTCGGTTAAAGGGTTAAACAATAAAATTATATCTGTGGACTCCTTTAGGACTAGAAGTTTTTTGTACTTTATTTGAATTTCTAAAATAGCAAAGATCGCCAATTGTATTTGGTCAGAATCTATCAAAATGTTCTTTTTAAAGCGATATTATTTTAGTACGTCTAACATATGTTTTCTGGTAAAGAAAAAATAAGATAAAAATTGTGAGTATTGGAACTCCCAACAGAAGTTGAAATATCTAATGTAGAAATTGCTGAACTTTACAAAAGCTTAGGGTATTTTTTAAATTTTATGTAGTGTATTAATTTGATAATATAAGGAAAGGTATTTTAATAAAAAAAATATTGATTAAGTCGTGTGTGCGAACCGTTAACATATATACATAGCATGACGCCTTCCCATAGGGGTGGGTAGAGACCAAGTCTATCCACTTGCCACGATCCTTGCATATCTCCTTTCCTTTTTTCATTCTCATAAAATCTTTCAAACAAGTTCGTCGGTTTAGAGTGCTCTTGACCCGGCCTTTATTTAAAATATTCCCTTCCAACCCTCCCATTCACTCCTAACTCATTATCCTTTTTGTCAGTCTCCTTTCATCATTCTCTCTAAGTGCTCAAACCATCTAAGCATACCTTTCTCAATTTAAGTCACTACATCTTTTGTACCAACGTTCTCCTATCATACTATTTCTTACTCAGTCACTCAATTTCAATTCATTCATACTTCTCAACGCTCTCATCTCTACCGCATTTATTTTACTTATATGCTTCTTTTGCCATACCCAAATATCCTCCATGCACAGCTAGTCTGGCTCTTTGATAAACCATCTGGCCATTTATAAAGGCATTAACGGTATATGTCTATCGCGCACTAAATACTCAGTAGGGAAGCGTTTGTCCGAATTTAGGTTAGAGTGAAAGAGGAGAAGCTTGCCTAAGGCTGCCGTATGCGTGAGAGAAGGGGAAGCCCTTCGTTCGAGCAGCCCTCGTATAAGCAGTTATCAATTCAAACAATAAGCATATATGTGTGATATTTTTTTCATAGAAAATGGGATGCGGGCAATGGTCCAGCCAAAGACGCGTATAATGTAGGTGAAAATCCTCAATTCACTTTACACGTGCAAGGGAAGGGCGCAGTGTGGCTTCTTCTCACAAGACATATCACACAAATTGACGATTTCAGGGACAACAAAGAATATATCACACTCCTCGTATACAAGAACGGACGGAGAGTGTATTATCCATGTAAGTGATACAATTTTAAATTTACTTTATTTTATAAATGCTTACGATTTGCCTGAAACTTGGTACAGAAATAGTTAATAACAGTTATTTTATATCCATTAATATTCTAGATAGATAGATAGCATAGTTAGCGTTGCAGTAGCAGAGTTCTTAGTATATCATAGATGATAATAGATTAAGACCACTGTGTTTGTCAAAAAGATTTCCATTTTTATTTGGACATTGTCTTTTCTAATTTGTCTACGTTTGGACTGGCTACAGAGGCTTCGGCCGTGGCTAGTCACCATCTTACTACTAGCAGACAATACTTGTCGCCCACAAAATGTGTTCCGATATGAGGCTGTAAACCATAAAAGTTTAGAAATGAAGTTACTTCTTATCAACACTATCAGATTGGGAGACAGACCGAGGGAGATTTACCTCTTATGGTTTCTATAAAGCATCTTACCGGGTAAAAATCTGCTTGATAGGAGGTACGTCTTTGCCAGTAGTATGGTAGGTAACTAGCCACGGCCGAAGTCTCCCACCAGAACAAATAAATTAGACAATGCAATTTCCTAAATCCCTACCAACGTCCTCTGCTAGCAAAGCGAGTACTTGCACTACTGCGTCGTTTATCTTTTTCTCATGCTTTCTTATGGTCTAAAGCAAACTAGTTTTTAACCGACTTCAAACCGACTTGTAGGGTTCCATATTTTTCGTTCAATTCTGATGATGGCATCCATGAGAAAACCATAAAAGTCTTAAATTTGCATTATGTATTTGCGTGACAAATGGAGAATAACTCAAGATCACACCAACTGATTTCGATGATTCGTTTTTTATTGGAAAAGATGTACTTCAAGGGTTGTTTGATTATAGTTTCGTTGGGTTTTGATCATGGGATCCATAACAAAGTGTAGGCGTCTATCCAATATTTTAAGTATTTATATATAACTTACACTATCATATATCTGTATTAAACATATAATATTTATGTACATATTTACACACATCATTATTGATAATGTTTATCGGTTTGTCGATGTTTGATATCGACAAAATTCTATCGATAACAAAACTTTTGCGCACGCTGGCATCGCCAGTCATTGCCTATCACTGATGCTGATAGCTTATGTAGTGCTTGCCTAACTTTCTTCCTGTTTGTGCCTTCTGACTTCCATATATATGTTTCTGACTTCTAATATATATACATCCTTTGCTTGCTGACCTGCCTGCTGACTGCCTCATTGGTCTAGTGTTTGTGATGTTCAACTACAGATATGAATCCCTGGGTTCGAGTCCCGGGTCGGGCTAATTTAAAAATCAATATTGAGTTTTCTATTAAGATTTTGTTAATATTTGCCGAAGTTGGGAAGTTGGCGGTGTACTCCACCCTCGTGCCTAGGAGAGCAAGTTAAGCCGTCGGTCCTGCGTCTGATCTCTCTCCGGTCGTGTCGGATTCCCGTCACATCGGACTATGAGAGTGAAGGAATAGAAAGTGCGCTTGTGTACTATACCTGCCAATCCGCACTGGAATAGCGTGATGGGTCTATGCTCTAAAAACCCTCTCTCATATGGCTGAGGAGGCCTGTGCCCAGCACATTAATAGGCTGCTACTTACCTTTTTTTACTTTATACTTCCTTTAGCGTAAGTTGACTGTTTTAATTATTTACCTGAGAGTTATCCAATAACATCCACAAAGTAAAAGAACTCTTTAATACTTACGATACTCGGGAGAATCTTTCATTGGCTATCTGGATATTAAAGGCATCTACTGTAACGTCGGTATGATCAAGTGATAGTTGTAGTTAAATATGATGAGCAATGGAACTCCACAACTGCTTACAGTAAGGGTGCGATTTGTGGCAGAATATCTAACTGTCGGTATTCAAATTGCAATGAACTCACGTTCGTTGCTGTATTGCAATATTTATAAGGTGTATTATGTGTGAGCGGAGGTAATGGGGGGGGGGGATATAGGAATGCGAAGAACTGTAAAGAAGAATACGCAATTATATTTTACTTTTTGAGGCATATTTGTTTGGAATAGTTTGCTTTGAAGGCGGTTCGTTTTTTGTTAAAATATTTATTTATTATATAGATGATCCACCACCATATATAGACGGGATTCGAATCAACAGCCCCCATTACTTATGCAAGTTGATAGTGAGTGATAACAGTAACGACAGATATACACTTGTCGTTTGCCAGTATGAGAAGACAAAGACTATATACTACACTTTGAGAGCCTATGCCACGTGTCCGTTTGCGATGGCCAGACTAGAACCTTATCCGTACACTAAAACGGTAAGTAACACTATGACAGTTAGAAAAGTTATACTTTTGTTGTAGAAAATATGATGTTTTGAAATATAGGTGCTTGATTCTTTCCAATCCATCATGCGGATTTTCTCACGAAAATCCTGTGAGTAATGGGGTATATGGTAGGTCTATGCCCTAAAAAACCCTCTCTCCTATGAGTGAAAAGACTTATGCGTAATGGTGGACTTTTAAAAAGCTGCTACTTACCTTTACACCTTTGTTAGAAACATCGAAATATCCTCACATATTATAAAACAAAGTCGTCCGCTGTTGCAATTTAAAAACTACTTAACAGATTTTCATATGATTTATGTATATAATTTGTCAATGGTTTTGTGTAAATTGATTAAAATATAACGATAATTGTGTTGGAAAGACGGAAAAAAATCCGCTTGGGAGCTTTCACCGAAAGCTCTCAATCCCTTGGAGATATGATAAAAAAAATATGTGGTGGGATATTACTCTTTTGTATATCTACAAAAAAGTCTGTGATAGCATATTTCTATCTTTTAAGAATAGCTCACTATACCTATTTAATCTTAATAAAACATTGGTCACGTATTTAGAATTTATTCACACGGATACAGTATTTTTACACTATTATTTATATTTTACACCATGTAATTTATAGTAATATCCTAAAACTTATATAATTCAAGAGCTTTTCTCATACGTATGACGGGGATGTCTTGGGATCGTGATCAGGCATAAGTTATCAATGTTATATATAATTAAATGCTTTAATTGGTTTTATGTTTATAATATCTTTGACTTTGAGTTATATATTCGTCACATTATCTGTATCGGGATGAGTCGCTAGTTATATATAAGTTAGAGCAACTTAAGCAAGACTACTTCAAGTTATAACATGAGCTTTTAGTTTTAGCTTGTAGCTTTCTTTTGAGAAACTTTGTAAATTTATTAAGTCATATTTCAAGAACGTCTACTGGGACTTTATTGTACAAATAACATTGTAATCTTAATATTATTCCAGCTAAGGGGTGAATGGGCTGGTAGAACAGCTGGTGGTTGCGAGAACCATCGACAAAGTTATCCAAATAACCCCAAATATATCGTAACGGTTCCGGATTCGCGTAATCCCTGTAATTTGGTGGTACAGCTCAAAGGGCCCAAACAGTACCAGATAGGGATAGATGCTAGAGTTGAGTCTTTGGAGGATCCAAGTATAACTGCACCATTTCTTAAAGAATCATCTGGACCTTATAGGTAAGATTTTTGTTAAGTGCGAGAGGGTGCGAGATAGAGAGTTAGAAATACCTAAATCGCTTGTCTCTTAACTGTTGGTGTTTTATAAATGTTAGCTGACTATAGTGGCTTTTGATTTTTTTCACACTGCAATTACCACATACTAAATATTTTTACTATATTGTTGTTTTTTATATTAATAAAACATGATATATACAGCGTTACTATCATGTATTTGTTTAAATGCCTTTATATTTTTATATCTACTAAAAAAAAAACTAAGTGTTCCTAAATTTGTCTGTAATAACCTTTCAAGCCTTAAGTATCAAAAAAATTACACTTCATCGAACGAGGGTACAAAAATACCACGCTTGAAGCCGTTTTAGTTATAATTGATTAATGAGGATTCAATAATTTATTTTATGTTTTCATTATTAAATTAAAGTTTTAAAGAAAAACCTATTTTCAAAGGCCTAATACGTAAAAATTTAATTTGATGCCTAAAAATGTACTGCTACATTTCCCTTTTTTTGAACTTAAAATGTTTATAAACGAATAGATTTCATAAAATTTAAATTTCAGAATTAACAAAATATTATAGTTTTTTTATTTATTTTTCATTCGGTTTATTAAACGGTTGAAATCTATTGGAAGTTTGTTTAGATTCCTTGCCTAGAACTTGCCAAAGATTGGTTAAACCTTAATATTAGTTATACAACGAAAATTAAAGTACACATATTAGAAGTGAAACTTCTTTGGCAAACAAATTTTTATGTCTTGTTCATATTTATTTGTATAAATAATCTAAATTTTTAAATTTCCGAGACCTAGAGGGTGTGAAAAATTAAGATTTTTTCGGAATTTAATTGTCATTAAAATATTAAATGTGTCGAAAATTAATAAAAATAATATATTGTAATCTCAAATGACGAATTATAAATAAAAATGCCGCGTGTTCCTTGTCTACATTAGGAATAAGTAATTAAATTTTGTTTTTGAATTTAAAATTTTCAAAAGAGAATATATGAAATATTTTTATTTAATATTTTATGAAAAATAGTATATTAAGATATTAAATGACGACTGGAAAATTAAAATGCCACATGTTATTTGTAAATATTAAAACTACCTAACCAAACGAATTAGCATCAAAAACGCTGCATGTCTTCGTAATGCTAATAACGCGTTTCACCCGTAAATAATTTACCCTCTAGCGTTAAAGAAGTTTCATTTCAAATAGTAATAGAAAAATCTTTTCAAATTATCCAATTATTGTATTTTCCATAAGGTCCGGGTTTGTGGTATTGGAATTGCGCAATCTACCCGCAGGTAAGTATATATTGACACCATCAACGTACTATCCAGCACAAGAAGGACCGTTCTTCTTAGAGCTTCGGTCTACTTGCGAGATCTCGTGCGAGGCTCGAAGCTAGACTTGGGCTGGCAGGAGGAAGGTAGAGGCTTTACATTTAAGGAACTCAAGTTATAAAACATAGATAAAATAGCCAATAGTATGTTTTTTATTTATTGTCTCTTGAACTATAATTGTATATGACTTTCCAGTTTTTTATCTAACTAATTAGTCCAAGAGACAATCCATAAAAAACTATAAAGTCAAATACAATGAATTGAGGACATAAAAGAAACTAGAAAAGTCCATAATATCAAATATTGCTTTAAAAATTAATTTATTCAAAATTTGCTTTTTTGAAAACGAACGAAAAGAAGCCATCAGTATAGTTTTTGTCTATTGTTTCATGGACTATTTAACCTAAAACACAATCGATCAGAAACAAGAAAGCGAAATACATAAATATTTGCTTTGGATACAATGAATTATGGACGGAACCCAGCAAAGTTTGTTACATATTAAAAATTTGCATATAAGAAACTCAGTTTGTAAAACGCATCCAAAGTCGTCATTAGTACGGTTGTTTATCTATTATTTTTTGGACTAACTAATCAATAATTGTCTATTTGATTTACCAGTTTGTATCAATAGATCAAAAACAAAATAGTCAAATACACAAACCGTTGCTTTGTATATAATTATTTTTTTTTGTGTATAATAAAAAAAAAAAATTATGGACACAGAAAAAACCAGAACGGATTATACTTTTTTTTTGTTAAATAAATATTTATTACAAATTTGCATAATCAGGTAGCTTAACTAAAGCCGTCACTAGTATCGTTTTTATATATTGTTTATTGGACCAATGAATAAATACTTGTGTATTGAGTTTCCAGTTATTTATCGATAGGCTCTTACACCAGTTTGTCGAATGAACAATCGAAAGTCAATTACACAAATTGTTGCTTTGGGTACAATAGATTAAGGACAGAAACCAGAAAAGTATAATAAAAAAGTATATAAATTAGATTTCAGAAACGCAGTTTATGAAACGAAAGTAACGTCTTCACTTGTATAGATAATTAGTCCAAGAGACAATCGATAATAAAACTGAAAAGATAAATATTTGTTAATAAATCCAAGATGAAAAACTAAAAAGTCAAACGCACAAATCGTTGCTTTGGATATGAACAAACCCAACATTTTCTAAGTTCTAGTTAAGGACACAGCGAAATCCACATGTATTATTTCTTGTGTTAAAATCTAATGTTATAATCGTCAAAAATGACATTATCAGAAACTGTCGTTGCCATTGGTTGGTTTAAACAGTTTAATTTTCGGCTCTACTGTTAAATAAGCTATTTTAAATTGCGTCACTGTTCTTTCAAGGGACTTTTTAATGAATTAATCCAAGAGGCAATCGCTTAAAAACTATAAAGTAGAACACACAAAAAATTTTAGTAGTTTTGTTTAAAGTTGGCAAGCTATTTCACTATCTGATATTGTACTTAAAAATATAATGATGTCTATATTTTTCGCCAATATATTACAAAATATTTGTATATATCAGGTAGTAGAGAAATTTGTAAACCAATTTGGTGGTTTTTATAATAATATAAGATTTCTAATAAACATTACTGAATATCTTTAATTTAATTTAAAACAAAAGTGACAACAAACCAAAAGTGATTAACGTTTAAATCTCATGACCATTTATAATAGAAATAAGTGAAAAATATGTAATCAATATAATTTTTAAGTTTTTTTTATATAATTGAAAATTAAATGTGTACTATCGACGTTATTGCTTCAAATATATTTAATTATGTTAATTTTTTTTATAAAATAATGATTTTTATATGTAATTGTTTTTTGACTGGCTTGATATTTAAATAGCTTTATGCAAATGTTTTTTATGAAATTCTTCAAGTATATACTTAGCTCATTTCCAATTATGTTTTAACAATTTTATTTTGGAGAAAAATGGCCTTTTATACGTAAATTTACTTTTCGAATTCAAAACATTAGCTCTTAGACTATATTATATTTATTTTCTGTTGGATATATTTACAAAAACTATTTTGTTATAAATCAAATGAAGACATTAAATTATATTTACAGCTAGTTAATAAATAATGTGTAACATTTATTTATAAAAAATCGATCTTTAAAATAAAAAGCAATTTATTATTTGAATACATAATTAGCTGATATAATAGTTAAAATTTATTTAATGTATTATATGTTGTTATTTATGTATCATATGTGATTGGCTGGGAATGAAAAATTAATGATAAATTACTAATGAATTGGTAATAGGATTCACTCCTTTCTCTTGTTTGCTTTAATTTTAGCTTCAGATGTATTGCACTGTGATATTGTAAGTTAACACAATTATGTAAAGTTTGCTTTGTAATAAATTTTATAGAGAAAGAAATGTCTTTTTTTAGACTTTTTTTGAGTTTATATTTTGTATTGTTACAATTAAAAACGTCTTGAGTCTTAGAACTGACGTAATGGTACGAGTGAAATCAAAATCAAAATATTCTTTATTCACCGCTTCGGAAAGTTGAATCCGTTCAGAAGAAACCGGCAAGAAACTCAACGGTTTGTATGCTACANGTTAAGCCGTCGGTCCTGCGCCGGATCTCTCTCCGGTCGTGTCAGGATTCCCGTCACATCGGACCATGAGAGTGCACTTGTGTACTAAGCCTGCCAATCCGCAGTGGAGCAGCGTGGTGGGTCTATGCTCTAAAAACCCTCGCTCCCCGGAGTGAGGAGGCCTGTGCCCAGCAGTGGGACGTTAATGGGCTGCTACTTACTTACTTACTGTGAGAATTGATGTTTAAATTTATATCTTAGATAAACACGAGATCCTAATTGATATATGGCTCGTATTACTCTTTTTTTCTAAAATAAATATAGTTTCAATGTCCGCCGTCCCCCATAACAGTATGCCGTAAGACATAATGCTTTGAAAATAAGGGAAATACATCATTTTGGCAGTTTCAACATCAGTGTATTGTATAACTTTTATAACATATAATAAAATTCAACGCCAATTGTTCACTCTATCAGTGTTAGACAGAACCGGACTTGAGAAAGGATTAGTAACAGTCGCCTGCTCCTTCACTTGTGGTCGAAATTCGACCATAATTAAATTACTTTTATAAGTTTAAATATTGTTAAGGTTTTACTGTCAAATACTATAATCAAAATATATAATACGTGGCAGTGGAAAGTCTACTAAGTCGGACTATAGATTTATTTTCGTTAACATAAAAGTTTTATTTTACTTTCAGATTGTTACACACTTATATTCATAATGTAATCAATATACAGGTTTTACTTTACAACGAATATATGTCTAACTAATAAATTTTCAAATTGTTATAAATTTAAACAAAAATTTAAAATGCAAAACTTCGTCTATATTAGAGAGATATATATTGTCTCAGAACTTCCCTATACGCAACATTTGACACTCTGGAAATTAATTAGGGATAATTTATTTTGTTTAGATAGAGATTTTTATAATTTAAAAAGCATTTCACAGGTATTGAAACGATATTGAATAAAATATATTATATACCCCCCTTGCGGGTTGAATTTCGTAAAATTCGTTCTTAGCTGACCACTAAAGAAAGAAAGAAAGCTTTATTAACAGCACTGTGGGTTACATACACTTAAAACAATAAACAATAAAAATAATAATTGCACAACTTTGTTTAAAAGCCGTGGAAACCCTACATAGCCCAGAAAAGGCAAAAAGGCTCGGCTTATTCCATGTGCCATAAATATGACACATGGCGTCGATTTTCAGCTGCAGCCTTTAGAAACTCGTCCCGGACAAACTATCATACTCGTTATTAATTTTATACTCGTTATACTACTCGTCAAAAGGAATAATCCTACAAAAATTCGATTCTCTACGCTATATGGTTCCAGATATCGCGATGAGTCAATAGTTAACACCCCCGTAACCCCCATTGCGGGTGGAATTTAGCAAAATCAGTTCTTAGCTGATCTCTACTCGGCAAAAGGAATATTCCTACCAAATTTCAAGTCTCTACGCCTTATGGTTCCTGAGATGTGATGAGTTAATAGATACCTTTTTATTTTTCCATTCGCGCAAACGTTTTACTATTGGGCGTTTACCCCTAGAACTGCGCTGTCGGTGCTTTCGATCTTTGGTACCAGAGTAAAGAACTCGCGGGCGCTTTAGGTTATGGTAGTAGACATGTGGCGTGAGTCCGGTCGAACCATTACCATTCCAGGTTGTCGGCGGAGGCCGACTAACAATGGCTACCGAGGGAGAGCGGGGGCCCCGACAGGTGGCTACNCGTAAGACATAATGCTCTGAAAATAAGGGAAATACATCATTTTGGCAGTTTCAACATCAGTGTATTGTCTAACTTTTATAACATAATAAAATGCAACGCCAATTGTTCACTCTATCAGTGTTAGACAGAACCGGACTTGAGAAAGGATTAGTAACAGTCGCCTGCTCCTTCACTTGTGGTCGATATTCGACCATAATTAATTGACTTTTATAAGTTTGAATATTTTTAAGGTTTTACTGTCAAATACTATAATCAAAAAAAATAATACGTGGCAGTGGAAAGTCTACTAAGTCAAACTAGATTTATTTTCGTTAACATAAAAGTTTTATTTCACTTAGTTTTTAATTACATCCTTTCAGATTGTTACACACATCCATAATGTAATCAATATACAGGTTTTACTTTACAACGAATATATATCTAACTAATAAATTTTTAAATTGTTAAAAATAAAAACAAAAATTTAAAATACAAAACTTTGTCTATAATATTAGAGAGATATTGTCTCAGAACCTCCCTATACACAACATTTGACACTCAGGAAATTAATTAGGGATAATTTATTTTGTTTAGATGGAGATTTTTATAATTTAAAAAGCATTTCACAGGTATTGAAACGATATTTAATAAAATATATAATATACCTCCCTTGCGGGTGGAATTTCGTAAAATTCGTTCTTAGCTGACCACTAAAGAAAGAAAGAAAGCTTTATTAAGAGCACTGTGGGTTACAAACACTTAAAACAATAATAATAATAATAATTGCACAACTTTGTGTTTAAAAGCCGTGGAAACCCCACATAGCCCCGAAAAGGCAAAACAGCTCGGCTTATGCCATGTGCCATAAATATGACACATGGCGTCGATTTTCAGCTGCAGCCTTTAGCAACCCGTCCCGGACAAAGTATCATACTCGTTATTAATTTTATACTACTCGTCAAAAGGAATAATCCTACGAAATTTCGATTCTCTACGCTATATGGTTCCAGATATCGCGATGAGTCAATAGTTAACACCCCCGTAACCCCATTGCGGGTGGAATTTAGCAAAATCCGTTCTTAGCTGACCTCTACTCGGCAAAGGGAATATTCCTACCAAATAAAAGTCTCTACGCCTTATGGTTCCTGAGATGTCGTGATGATAATAGATACCTTTATATTTTTCCATCCGCGCAAAAAGGGGTGAAAAGCTTTACGTGTTAACAGATAATTTCAAAAGAGTACTCGTCGCCTTGGGTATCCATGCTTCTATATTAATAAAACTATTTTAAAACAAACGCAATGAAAAATCTGTAAAATACATTGTTTTATGATCGCTATCTTTTGTGTAACATGCACAAAGGTTTTGGAAAGCCCATCTGTCAAGGCGGACGCAAATAAATTGTCCCGCTGCAATAACGCTGACAACCGATTTCACTGTCAGCTAATCATATTGTAAACTTTCTAACAATGACCGAATTATTGTACAGATATATTCTATTGTACCGCACAATACAAATTGGAATTCTAAAAATATCTATACGTCACTTTTGTACCAAATTTTATCGAGTGTTATAATTAAAAACGAGTGAATAAATCATAAATGTAAGAACAATATAGGTAGAGAACATTGTTTTGATTATTTGTTCAGAGTGTCTTTAGCTGTTAGCCCTACTGGTTTTCAAAGCGTAACCGATGATGTTTTGATTATATTAACAAACGACACATTATATTTTTCTCTAAAATCGCATGTAATGTTATTAAATTGTCTCTAATCTTATTAGAGTGTATTCTAAACTAATATTCTAAAGAGGAAACATATGTATGTTTGTAACGTTTTCACACAAAAACTACTTGACCGATTTCAAAAAGCTTCCACCATTAGATGTTGCCTTGAATAAAAACTACTATTATTATTATTATTCCACTTTTACACTCACGCCCGTTTACGAAAGAATATACAAACAAATTAAATAATACATATACCTACATAAACAATTATATAAATAAATATAACGGGCGGTGGATACACCTCAACAGGGAGACCAAACAGCCGGGGGTCAGGGTTACAGGTTGAGAAACCGCCGGACTATCCTAGCCGAGTCCAGCAACACCGCCCTTTGCATCCTTGCTGCTAGCGAACTTCCACGGAACCCCAGTCTCAGATGGTGAGCGAGACACTGGGATCAGACCATTCGCAGATATTACGATTGGTTATTATTATTATAATTAGAAAGCACGTTTATCACTGAGCGACATAGGTTATATTACATTCTCAAAAAAAACTAGAGATCCCTAATAAAAATGCATTCGTCGTCGTCGTCGTCGTCGCTTCAACCGATGGACATCCACTGCTGGACGTAGGTCTCACGTAATGACGTCCACAAGGCCCGATCTTGCGCCGCCTGGCTCCAGCGGCTACCGGCGACCCTCTTTATGTCGTCGGTCCACCTTGTGGGGGGTCTCCCTACACTGCGCCGTCCGGTGCGGGGTCGCCACTCCAGCACCTTTGGCCCCCAACGTCCATCGGTCCTTCGGACTATGTGCCCCGCCCATTGCCACTTCAGGTTCGCGATTCGCAGGACTATGTCGGTGACTCTGGTTCTACTACGGATCTCTTCATTTCTGATTCGATCACGTAGAGAAACTCCGAGCATAGCCCTCTCCATCGCACGCTGAGTGACTCTGAGCTTCCGCATGAGGCCCATAGTAAATGCATTAAAGTAACCCAAGGTGTGAAAGAATTCGTTACAAAAAATATGTTATCGCGTGTGTTGCTGAAACTATTGATGATAGAACAAAAAAATGTTCTACAATGTTAGAGAACGTATGAAAAACTACTAAAATATCCGGGATACCATATGTCCAAATACTGTAGTTATGCCACTGTAACTACTCTTTATTATTCATACCTCTTTATTAATCCTTACGGTATTAAATGATCTCTTATTATAGACCGTTTCAATGCTTGTAGAATACTTTATAAATTATTGAAATTCAAAAGATTTAAAGAATTTAAAATGTCAATCTAAAGAAAATTGTAGCGACCCTTATAACTGGGCCTGCGACTGGTGAGTTAGCTCATATTTCAAGGATACCAATGACACCCACCGATATATCTATACAGTCTTTCTATCCAGCTAAATATTCTATTCTCATAACCTCTTTGAAATCAAGAATCTTTCAATACCTGTTTACTATTTTTAAATTGGCTATTGTTTTAAAAATGTATTAATTAGGTAGATATTAATTGTAAAGTAAAATCTTTATATTGATTATATTTTGGATGTTGTGTATCTAATCATCTGAAAGGAAGTAGTTAAAAACTAAGTGAAATAATAAAACTTTTATGCTAACGAAAATAAATCTGTAAATCGACTTAGTAGACTTTCCACTGCCACAAGATCGGCATTGCTAGTGACAAGTTGAGACATGCTGTTGCAAAAAGAACAAAATGACAAAAAGAAGTCTACTAACTCATATCCTAAGGGTCTCTCTTATTACCTTCTTGTCTGCTTCATACAATTTTAGACCTTTCATGAATATCCCTTACCAATAGATGTCAAAGTCAAACTCAAAATATTTATTCAAGTAGGCTTATTACAGCACTTTTGAATCGTCAAATATCGTTTTTTCTATGTATTATTTAAATGAATGACTGATGATAACATTAAAGAACGACTTACAACCTAAAGATACGAGGGTTCCTTCGCGAACAGATCTGAGAAGAGCCCACAACAAACTCAGTCGGGTGTACGTTTTTTTTTTGTCATCATCATTACAATATATACTTTGAATTAATTCTATATCTATATACATATAGAGCAAATCATTCACTCCCACGCTTTTTTGTCTTCTAAGTATTCTTTCAAATTATAGAATGATTTCTGAATTAGTTTTCCTTTAATAAGATTTAAATTTATTAAGAGACATCTTTGTAACTTCTTCTGGGAGCTTGTTGTAACGTTCAGTTACCCTTGAATGAATTGTCACTTTTACTAGTGACTTGCTAGTAGAATTTACAGCAGTTTTATTTTTATTTCTCGAGTTATTTGAGGTGCATTCACTTTTTTTCCTAAAAGAGTCAATATTTTTATGGACGCACAACAAGTTTTTTAATATATATACGACGTGAACTGTCATTATTTTCATTGCTCTGAAATTGTTTCTTGATGATCATTTGAACAGATCTAAAACAATTCGTCACACAATCCACGTAATATCTGAACATTGTTAAAATCACAATCGATTTATGTAAGGATCCAAACTGGTTTCAAATTCCGATACAAGATGTAGTATCCTAAACAAACTTAATTTTAGTGTGGAGTTTATATTACTATTGCCTCCCGAGTTTGCATGGAAAATTGGATAAACTCAATCAACATACTTAAATATACAGTATGTGATGATACACAACTCTATTACGTTCGATGTGTCTCGTTTGAGATTGTTTATTTGAATTTGGGTCTTGATCAAGTTGACAAGGGGTGTTATGACAAAATTGAATTTTTATGTAGTTTTCTCTAATAGATAGAGTGATTTCCGAGGAATAGTTAAGTATATAATTTGTTACGGTTTTGTGTAAATTAGTTGAAATATAAGGATAATTGTTGGGAGTGTCGGAAAAAATTTGACCGCTCGGAAGTGTTTATCGAAAATACAGCCTATTCCCTTAGAGGTATTACAAAACAATATATGGCAGAATAAATCCTCTTTTATAGATCTATAAAATAGTCTGAGATGGTATTTATCTATCTTTTCATTTTCATAATTATAGCCACTTTATCTTATAAAAGTAGGGCAATATTGGAAGGTTATTTAAACAGATAGAATAATTTCTTATAAACTTAAATATGTCATTTTAAACATTTCAATGATCTTTTGTGGGTATTGAATGAGACTGAGCTGTCACGCTCATCTATGTAACGCTTGTTTGTGTAAAGTTGACTCTCGTCATCTCAGGGAGTGAGGGAGTTACAGTTAACGCGTGATAGCTATATTTTAACTGATTAACACAAAACTGACAATAATTTAAACAGAATTAATATAATATATGTTGTAAATGTTATATAATTGACGACTAATTAAAACATATAATTGTATTTAGTATTATTAAGCTCGCTTTGGTGAAGTTTTCACTTCTAGCACACACCACTTTTTTTTTTCTCTGGGAAATGCATTTACACGCTAACCCTGACTTGTAGCTCGGGAGAGTCTGAGGGAGGAGAGTTCGCAATACTCACTAAAACTCAGCGGAACCCTCTTCATTCCTAACTGAGACACCAGAGGATCAGCTTGCGCATTCCTATTTGGTTTCTCGGATGAATCCGACTGAAAATATACGAAAGCTGGAGCAGGTAAGCAAGCATGCAGGGGGCATCTACTGCATTCTCCCTCTCTCATTCGCGGATCTCCTTTAGCGAGTCGATCTCGCAGAAGAAGGCCATTTCCGCCCAACACCTCTCACTGGAGAGCATCACGCCTACAATGCTCCGCAGCGAGCGATCCCCGCCAATCAGCGCTACCAAGAGGCGACGCTGAGGTCCCCAGGCTGCACATTCTGCCACCGTGTGGTGTGCTGAGTCAATAGCTGCACCATACTCATAGCACTTGGGCGACTCCTCTCGGCCGATTTGGTGCAAGAACTTTCCGAGACAACCATACCCGGTCAGAATCTGCAACAGTCTGTAAGAAGGCGTCCCGTGCCTCCTGAAGAGCCATTAGTCCAGGTGAGGACGAATCGCTTCCACTGTGGCCACGCTCGCCGCTGGGGACCCGAGGTCCTCCTTCCACTTCTGAATCAAAACCTGGTTGGCTAGGACCCTGATCCTACGGACCTCATCGGCATCAGGCCGCATGCCTTGAACCCTCGCAACTGCCTAAGCACACACCAAGTATTCAATGAAAAATCATTTTCCGGGTCGAGCAAGTTTTCTTACCAATATACGACAGTCTGTTTTGAATTTATCTCTATTTGAGAATATAATGAAAAAAGCACAAACACCCTTTGCCTTATGAGTAAGGAGGCCTGTGCCCAACAGTGGGCCGTTCATGGGCTATTACTTACTTAAAAATTTAAAAAGATCTTTAGAAACTAACGTAATCAATTTTCCAAATCAGTGATAGATTCTTTACGAACTGACACACTAATGACGATTACAAAGCTTATTTTAATTTGATTTTGAATCTGTTGTTAAGTTATCATCCAAAGTTTATGTAGAAGTTTATAGTTTCTTATCTTATTTGTTTAAAGTAGATTACTAAATAGAATGAAGAATAATTCTCGAACTTTCGACTCGAATACAATGTTATAACTTTTAAACGGTTTGTTTTGATAAAATATTCTCGACTTATTCATGTACCTTCAATTTGCCTTATACCCACTGAGAAACGTTAAATAATAACTGACGCGAAGTAGATGGTAGAGCAAATCGTAACTTTGCGCATTATTCAAAAGTCAATAAGCCTTAAGCGAAATTCTACACAAAACAACAACAACAATCCCGAATTGTTGCCGTGTAGTACATTAAAATGTATAAAGCTCGACTAATGGACGTCTATTTTCCACTCCGTTTCAATAAAACATTCGTGTTGAGAATACGAAAAATGCAACACTGCATTAGTATCCAGTAATATATAATAGAAATATGGAAACTTAAATGTTTGTTTCCACTAAAACTATAGGAGAATCCTTTATTTAAAAGCGATTTGAAAAAACAAACAGTTCTTCTAGTGACGTTTATTTATCATTGATACAGTTAAACTAACAATTACGAGTGCCCCTCATCCGTTGTGCTTCTGCTTTTTATATCTCTAATATTGTTGTTTTTCTTGCTCTTAACCCACTAGGTTGGGTCGGCACAGCATGTTTCCTTTCGCCACTTCACTCTATCCGCTGTCATTTCTATATTCACGCCCTTTATACACATATCCTCTTTCACACAATTCATCCACACTTTTTTTGGTGGCCCTCTCTCGGCCCTCCCGCTTACCATCATATTTAGAACCCTCTTGCATACATGGCATCCTCCCTTCTCATTACATATCCATACTAGGCTAACCTTCCACTCCTTAACTTCTCGGTCACTGGTGCTACTTTCACACTTCCTCTAATATACTCATTCTTAATCTCATACATCTCAACATTCGCATCTCCGATGCATGCAATTTTCTTTCATTCTCCCCTTTGGTGGCCCAGCACTTTGATCCATACAGGATGACAGGTCTTACGATCGTCTTATAAATTTTCCTCTTTAGTTTAATGGGCATTCTGGTATCGCAAATTGTTCCCGAGACCTGCCACCACTTCATCCTACCTGCATTTATCCTGCTAGTAACATTTCGGTCAATGCCGCCGTCGTTTTAGAAGATAGAGCCGAGGTAACGGAAATCGGAGCAGAATCGAAGGGAAACACCATCTGAGACAATCGAAGAAAAACTGGAATGATCCCCGAAATCACAGAACAGATGTTCTGTTTTGGTGCTATAAATCTTCAATCCTGCGCTTTCCAGTTTTTCCTGCCATATTTCTAGCCTTCTCGGTTCCTCTGCTCCATCCTTTCCAACAAGCACAATGTCATCGGCAAACAGCATGCACCAGGGTGCTTCCTCTTGTATGTTTGATGACTACATATATATTTTATATCTCTAATATCTTTTACGATATCCATTTTAATGAAATATTTTTAAAGACAGCTTTGATCTACATGAAAGAAACAAAGTTTATAGTGTATTTAATTGAATAAGGAACAATACTGTATTATATAAAATAACTTGGTAATTAATACATATTTTATTATATTATCTAAAAGATGAAAACGTTTACTGTGGGTTATTCTTTAGAGATAAATATATACTATCAAAGACTTTTTTATCGATCTTTTTAAGGTTTACAATTCTGTAGTACACTAATTTGATCTATCTCGTAGGGTTTAGCCAACGTTTGCGATTAAAGCGCAACGAACCTTTCGTACATATGTTTGTTACTTTATCACTTTTAAATCCTAGAATTTTTCTACTTTTTATTACTATAATATGTATTGTATTATATATATAAACATTCTTTATGTATCAGTCTATCTATCGCTGAAAACTGCATTAAAATCCGTTGAAAAGTGTAGACGATATAAGGTAACAGATAGCGAAAGCGATTTACCTCATAGTTAATGCCACTTGTATGTACATTTCTTTTGTATAAGGTAGTTTACCTCTATTGGTTTCTATAGATCGTTGTACCTGAACGCAAAGTTCTAACCGGCATGTCTTAGCAGGTAGGATGGTAACTAGTTACCATTGAAGCCTTCCACCAGTACAGAAAATTGTAAAGTAAAAAAAGTAAGTAGCAGCCCATTAATGTCCCACTGCTGGGCACAGGCCTCCTCCCTCATATGAGAGAGGGTTTTTAGAGCATAGACCCACCACGCTGCTCCACTGCGGATTGGCAGGCATAGTACACAAGTGCACTCTCTATTCCTTCACTCTCATNCGTAATTTCCTTAAATTTGTAAAGATAGAAATCGAACTCAGGATCTCTGCTTGGAAAGCAACAATGCGCTATCAATGCTCTCAAAAAGAAGAAGTTATAAGTGCGTGCGTACATAGTACACATGTCAGAAGTGAAACTTCTTTGCCAAACAAATTTTTAAGTCATGCTTATTTATATTATTTATGCACCAAAAAAGAAGTCACAGTAATAAGAAATTAAAGTTTATATACATAGGATACCTTATCCCTTTGGACAGATCTCTTCCAGGAACCCCAGAAAGTGGAGGAATTTTATAAAACATGTGGTGTAGGTACACAGGTATGCAAAAGCTTAGAATATGTCAGCATACATACAAGCTAAAGATATATTATAAACATACATATACTCATACATGAACTACATATAATAGATATGTTTATATTTGACTTTTTTATATTTATACAAATCTTAAACTTTACATTTTGCTGCACCTGATCTCTTTTCGGTCGTGTTGGATTCCCGTCACGTCGGACTATGAGAGTGAAGGAATAGATAGTGTACTTGTGTACTTTACCTGCCAATCCGTACAGGAGTAGCCTGGTGGGTCTATGCTCCAAATCCCTCTCTCCTAAGAGTGAGGAGGCCTGTGCCCAGCGGTGGGATGTTAAGGGGCTGCTACTTACTTTTTACTTAACCTTCAAACATATTAGCATAAAAAACGCTGCACATGTAATTGTAAAAAAATTACCCTCATGCGCCTAAAGAAGTTTAAATTAAGACTTAAATAAATACTGAAAGGCATGAATGGTACAACAGCATTGAAATTTTAACTTTGCATATTAAATTTTAAATATACGAGATGTTATATTTGTGTAACTAGAAAGCTTTCTGCTTATTTTCGTCCTGTTTGTTCTTCTCAGCAAAAATGCATTTCCGGAGAAATGTACGGGGAAATGAATTAAAATAAACAATACGGAGGGGTTGCATAACGTTTACGATGAGGTGATATAAATTTAGATTGATTTAAAGAGGAATCATTCGTGTTTTTGTATGTATGCTTGTAACATTGTCTCACAAAAACTACTGGATAGATCTCAAACATTTTTTCACCAATAGAAAGCTGCATTTTCACTATATTACTTTCTCAAAAAATAGGGATCCCTACGCAAAATACATTAAAGTAACCCAAGGTGTGAAACAATAAAGCTGTCACCGCGTGATCTGCGAAATTTATTGATGATAGAACATTAAAATGTTCTACAATATTAAAGAACGTATTCATATCTATAAAAAAGTCCACGATTGTCATATGTCCAACGACTGGTGTTTTGCCACTATGACTACTTTTTTACATTTTAAAAGTGCCGACAATAATCAAACCATATTATTCACAACTCTATATTAATCCTTATCCTATTATTTTATTAAAGACCGTTTATACCTGTAATATAATTTTTAAATTATTAAAATCGGACTTTCCATTCAAAAGATACAATGAATTAAAAAATGTCAATCTAAGAAAATAAGTCAAACTTAGTAGAGTTTTCATTGCCACTAGATCGGTATCTACGCGAGTGAAGCCGCGGGTCATTGCTAGTATATACATATTTTTGAAGTGACATCTTTTAGCATCGTTGCGATTTGAAAATCGATAACAACGACAATAAAAAGAAACAGACACATAAATGCATAAGATATTACGTGGAAGAACTTGTTGTAAGTCCATAAAAAATATTGACGATATACAACAAATGAATATACTTCTAAATAAATTAAGAAATGAAGAGTGTTGTAAATTCTGGTAGGCTACATAAAATTAACATTTTTTTTAACGGTAAATGTATATGTTTCTATAACAAACTCACAGAAGACTTTTTAGAGATGACCCTTCTCACTCACTCATTTCAACCGATGGACGTCCACTGCTGGACATGCCCCCCCCCCTAATGATGTCCACTTTGCCCGATCTTACGGCGCCTGGCTCTAGCGGCATCCCTTCTTATGTCGTCGGTCCACCTCGTGGGGGTCTGCCTTCCGGTGTGGGGTCGCCATGGTTTCTTCTACGGATCTCCTCATTTCTGATTTGATCGCTTAGAGAAACTCCAAGCATAGCCCTATCCATCGCACGCTGTGAGCCTGAGCTTTCGAATGAGGCCCATAGTCAGCGACCACGTTTTCGATCTGTTCGAAGACTGGTCTTCTGGCTCTGAGGGATATTGGAGGAAAAGATCTTACGTAGCTTTCCGAACGCTGCTCAACCGAGTGGTCCGACGGTTGACCTCTTTCTCGAAATTGGACCTACCTAGCTGGACTATACGTCCAGGTATGTATACTCGTCAACAATTTGGAGTTTAGAGTTCCCAACGATAACTGGATGGAGCGGAACATGGATATGGACTTTCGTCTTATTCATGTTCATTTTTAGGCCCACCTGTTGAGAAGCTCTGTCGAGGTCAGCGAGCATAGTATTAAAATCTTCCAGTCAGTCAGTCTGGTCATTTTGGCAGAAACTCTGGATGAGCCTTAAAAAATAGAAATCTATGAAGGATTCTTTGACGAAAAAAAGGCTTGGGAAAGGACGACTTTTTCTAATCGAAATAAAATAAATTGAATTATATTTTAATGACGATGAGAAAAATCAAAATTGCGTGCCTACAAAGTACATACGTCAGAAGTGAAACTTCTTTGGCAAACAAATTTGTAGATTTTTTTGATTTCCGAGACGTAGAGAGAGGGGAAAAGCATGATATGCTATATTTAATGAATTTGATTGTCAATAAAATAATTTATTTCAATCACAAATGACGAATTGTAAATAAAAATAACACATGTTATTTTGTAAATATTAAAACAACCAAGTTATAAACGAATTAGTATAAAAACGCTGCAAATCTTCGTGGCGTTAATCACACGTTTCATCCGTAAAAAATTTACCCTCATGTGCCTATAGAAGTTTCACTTCAACGAATACCGACTGAGTTTGTTGTGGATCCCTCTCAGAATAGACTGACAAGGAACTTTCGTAATTCTAGTTTAAATCTTAATAAGTTTTAAGAAAATAATTATACGATTGTATTTCATAGAATTTAGTTGCTTAACTGAACTGTCTTATCGCCGCATACCACTCTCTGATTGTATGTTAGATGCGAATTCACTTGCAATTTACGAAGCTTGTGTAGAATTTGGAGGATCGTTCTTGGCATTCCACATGGAAAATGCATTTGCAGTGATTAATTCACTTCTGATGATATATTTCGCGTAATGTTCTTTTAATTAGGGTTTAGAAACGCGTCTTAAATTCCGTTTAGAATTTTTGAAGCGAAACTTCTTTAGGCGCATTAGGGTAAAATTCTCACGGATGAAATGAAATGCGTAATTAGCGTCACGAAAATATGCAGCGTTTTGTATGGTAGTTCGTATGAAGGTTAGGTGGTTTTAATATTTAAAAATAACATGTGGCAATTTAATTTATCATTCTTTTTTCCGCTGTTAAGTGCATTTGCGCACCCTTGCCACGAGGCAGGGAGTGTGGGACTCGCCGACAAGGCCAGAATACCCACTAAAACCCAGCGACACCCTCCTCACCCAGAATTGGGAGTGTCATAGGCTCCCTTGCGCATTCACCCTAACACTCTCGGATAAAACCGAATGAGGATGTTCAACAAGGAGACAAGAGGCGTTCGTAAAGACGCCTCCTGCCGCCCAGCCTCCTCCTCCGAAAGGGAGCAGCATCTGCTGCAGCTTCCCGTACTCGCTCCGTTGACTCCTTCAAAAAAAAGTCGTTCAATCATTTATCATAAAATATGTCACAAATTTGAAATTCAAAAACAAAATTTAAAAATAAATAAATTATTATTAATATTGACAAAAAAACGAATGGCATTTTTATTATTTTTTGATTGATTCATAACATATCTTCTTTTTTATCTCCCTTTAGATACCTAAAGTTTAGAGATTTGTTTAAATATAAACAAGATTTAAAAATTAGTTTGACAAATAAGTTTCACTTCGGACATGTGTACTTTCGTGACGCTAATCACGCGTTTCATCCGCAAAAATTTTGCTCTCATGGGCCTGAAGAAGTTTCTCTTCAAAAATACACATTTATACTCAACACACACACACACACACACACACACACACATACTAACAAATGACTACTTCTGCACACATGCACACACAAAATGCATATGAAATCATAGACAAATTAACAAATACACAAGGTAATATTATTACTGTATATTCTAAATCGTTCTTTAAAATCGTGATCAATCTAACATTGGAAATAAATATAAAAACGATATTTTACGATTTAAAACTGCTGTAAATTTTAGAGTATTTTCTCAGGCATTGTCGATGCTCGGTATTTCTATTTGTCCGTCATTCTAATGGACTGGTTCCCACCAGCTTACACCGGCAGGACCATCCAGGTCAATCCGAGTTCTGCCCCTGCCGTCGAGTCGTCAACGCCGTCATCTTCACCCACACCTGGTGGTGGTAACAGCAGCAGCTCAGAAGGTAGTGGACGCCCAGTGCTTTCAGATCTAGGATGTTGGCTGGCAATGCCATGGAGGTGTGTGTGCGGGGAGTGGTCCGCGTGCTACGGACATCTTCACGGTGGGCGTCTTGGTGTCATGATGAATGACTTCATTCCTGACGTACCTCGGAGCTCCCACTATGAGACGTAGGCACTTATTCTGCTGGGTCTGCAGTCTCTTCTTCTGATACCCTGAGCAGAAAGAGTACCAGAATTTAAGGGACAAAGACGTTTTGATGGCCTCGCTGGCGCAGTGGTGCGAGTATTCGCTTTGCTAGCGGAGGTCCCGGGTTCGATCCCCGGTAGGACGAATTTAGGAAATTGTATTTTCTAATTTGTCTGAGTCTGGACTGGTGGGAGGCTTCGGCCGTGGCTAGTTACCACCCTACCAGCAAAAACGTACCGCCAAACAAAGAGATTTGTGTTCCGGTACGATGCTGTGTAGAAACCGTAAGGGGTATATCGCCTTTTAACAGATTAGCGCGCTTCCATCTTAGACTGTATCATCACTTACCATAAGGTGAGATCACAGTCAAGAGCTAATCTGTCAGCAATAAAGAAAATTGATTTGATTCCAGTTGCACATGAAAGCTAAACACATCGTAACGTACACACACTATGTTTAAAGGAGTAACCGTTGAGTTTCTTGTCGGTTTCTTCTCCGCGGAATCAACTTTCCGAACCGGTGGTAGATTTGTTACAAACGAACGGAATAATGACGATGACCAAAGTGCTTTTTGAGCCTACTTGAATAAAGAATATTTTGATTTATAAAAGAATCCAAAATAAATTTGTTAAGGTATAAAGGCAGGAGACAATTTTGTGGTAATTATTTTCTTTCGAAAGAAGGCTTCTAACTATAGATTGGTATTATACAACGATTGAAAACGATAAGCAATGAATTTTCATTTATCGTTACGTCAAAAGGTCTCTTTAAAAGGTTTTACCTGTCGTAAGATTTTACTGACAATGTTAAACATAAATATTTGCATGCACACACAAATACAACGGTAATGTTTCCCGCACGTGCTAATTACCTGCGACTTGGTCTTTGTTTTACATCTAGAAACCACATATTCGTGTATTCGAATAAGAATTTACAGTGTGTTTTGTATGCAACACACTTTAAATGTACGTTTTAATCAAAAATGAAATTGGAGCGTAGTATATAAGAGAAATAAGACAAATGCAAAATGGGGAGCATTATAAATGTAGATGTTTTTACTCTTTCATAAAAACAACTGTGTAGATTTCAACGAAACTTAGCATATATGCATATTTTGTAGTTCCCCATAGTATGATCCCGTGTAGTTACCGATCCCGCGGAGATATGGGTGCTTAGTGATTGTCTATGTTTTGAAAGGAGTACAAAATATCGAGTCAATAGTGAATAGTTTAGAGATTTCGCCTCGATCTTTTGTAATAAATGATCCTTTCTGACTAACGTTACTTTAAAAATGATGAGTAATCTGCCCGACGTAAATCGGGTTAAATACAGTCACTTGCCTCGCCCCACACGGACAAATTTTGGATTGATTGCTCCGCGGGTCGAATGAGGCTAAAGTGGCTTTTGGGTCTTAAAGGACCACCAAATGTTATGACTTTTATGTTTGCTAATACTTAAACTATACAATGTTATCTTTTGTTTATTAAATTAAAACTCTGGTGTAACGCCATGTTGCGCTAAACTTGGAGATAGTGAAAAGTCCGTCTTGTATTTATAGGCTCATATCTTAAAAATTTAAACTTAACTCAAGGGTTTTCATTGTTATTCACATCACTTGTATAATCAAAAACACTAATAATTACTAATAAAAACTTTCGACGCGACACAAGCACCATTAGTAACGGTGTCTTTGTAACTGATTTATTTTTGTTTTTCTATTGTCTGGTGTTATCTCTACGCATATTTTGTTGCGACAGTTACCGAGAAGCGAAATAGATAATACACATGACGACTTAAAAAGATAGAGATACTTATATTTCTGATTGCTAGAGTTGAGACGGAATTATCGTATCATGTCAACTAGTAGTTAACACAGACAATTTAAAGATTATATATAATACTGACAGACCGTGGGTCTTAAAATACGGCGACACCTATGTAACATTGCCACAACCTCTGCCCTTTAATGAAAACCTGTTAAAGGCAGTTTTGATTTACATGAAATATACGTATATACATACGTATGTTGTATATTTCATGTAAAATTTATTATATACAAGGTATTTAATAAGATAAATAATAAACATACACATATTTTTTTTTTATATGTAAAAGATAAAAGTAGTTATCATGGGTATTTTTGGGAGATATATATATATCTATATTAATTTCGGAGTGCAGTAGTCTGTGAAACGCTAGCACCATCTATCTATCGGCGTGGGACAGAGTCAATTGTGAGAATCCGGCGGGTGTCTCTCTAATCTTGGAGTGACCGCTCGCCGGCGTGGTCAACTATTGAAACTGCCGCGTTCATAGCTAATATTATTTGTATTTGTGTTAATTGTTATCGGGAATATTAAGTGATTGGACATTATAACCTGAAGTAATTAATAAGGTTTTTAATTGCACCAACATCACCCAACAACGCCCAAAGTATGGAAATTGAATTATGGATGCCACTAAGGATGATGTCAGCGGAGAACCCTACGCCCCTATACTTTATGCTCCTTCTCTCTTACTCTACGACATATATAACATTGCAGACTTATTAATCGATCTTTTTAAGATATACAATTTCGTAGCACATTGTGTTGATTTATGTTTTTTACGACATTTCTATAGTATAATATATATGTAATATTTTGCTGCTGAAAACTGTATTAAAATCTGTTGAAAAGTTTAAAAGATACTCCATTTTATACTATATACAGGTACTACTATTTTATATTTTCCAAATTCCCTTTGACAAACCATTCTTATAAGACTTCTATATATACGTAATAGTTTTGATGTCTAACAAACTTTCTACGAAAACTTCATCTTATAGAAGCAATTATTAAATGCAAAGGAGAAGCGAAATTAACGTGAAAATAAAATATTACCCTTGTGAGGTACGAAATCAATTCGGTACAATTGAACGCAGAGCCGAAGCAGAAAATTGAAAAGTAATCCCTCATTCCCTCATTCTGGAACTGCTAAACTCCTAATAAAATACTTTGAGCCACATTTCGATTTCGACACGAGGATTATAGGATTTATTTCTAGATCCACAAACTCGTTTCAAATGTTACCTTTTTAAATATATAATATACTAACTTTTACAAGCGTATCTCCCGATTCCAAGGTAGTAAAGTGTAAAGACGTATCTCTTAATATTGTAAGTGATGATATAATCTAAGAAGGAAGGGCGCTAATCTGGTAAAAGTCAATTTACTTTAGATCCTCTTTATAATATTAGTTTAGATTGAAACTTTTTAACAAGACGTATGGTAGAGCGTGAGGTATTACTTGTAATTATAAAAATAGTATTTTTGAGAAAGACGTGATACTTTTCTAACTATTATTTTCTACCTTATGTAGGTTTCTATAATATAGAGTTGTTAAACAAACTAATAACGTACAATATGGCCTAAAGCAAGTAAGGAAGCAAATAAGATATATTTTCACAATATTTGGGATTTTCCCCCTACGACATTATTAGATTGTCTTCAGTTTCGGAGATAACTTATAATAATAAAACCAATATTGTAAAGCTCAGAAATTCTTAAAGGACAGTCTTGGTTACGTCCATGTTTATACCTTTTCCTTGTTTTTTTTTAAAGTTATAATTACTTTATTTAATCTCGTCGTTACCATTGTGAGTTCAAGAAAACATGATTACGTAGGAATCAGGGAGATATGTTTTAAGGAGATCTTCATTGTGAAATCTTCATTTATATATCGTCGTCGTCGTCGCTTCAACCGATGGACGTTCACTGCTGGACATAAGTCTCTTTATATCATCGGTGGACACCTTGTGGGGGGTCTGCCTTCACTGCACCGTGCGTCGTCACTCCAAAACCTTCGGGCCCCAACGTCCATTGGTCCTTCGGACTATGTGCCCCACCCATTCCCACTTCAGGTTCGCGATTCGTAGGACTATGTCGGTGACTCTCATTCTACTACGGATCTCTTCATTTCTGATTCGAAACTCCGAGCATAGCCCTCTCCATCACACGGTGAGTGACTCTGAGCTTCCGCGTGAGGCTCATAGTCAGCGACCACGTCTCAGAACCTTAGGTCATCATTGGCAACAAGCACTATGACTATGTCATAGGCAAACCGTAAATGACTGATGTACTCGCCGTTGATGTTAATGCTCATTCCGTTCCACTCCAAAAGGTTAAAAAGGTCTTTATATATTAGACTTTGATAAAAGCTAAACATTTAATGTAACAAACATGTATGTAAAGAAGGAAGTCATCAAATTTAAAACAATGATTTCCTCGTAGAATTTGAGTGGATTAATAAAAAAGTATTTCAATAATGTTTGAAGCTTTTCGTATATTAACATCCCATTTTTAGTGTAAGGTTACGTCGCGCAAGGAACATATATGACGAATGTCAAATCAAATGGTGAATGGTAAAGGAAATCTCTCAATAACTGTCGCTTATATCCGGATCCCATATGAATATGAAAAAACACGTTCTTTGTAAGAGACTACGTTGCGAGAGGATACTATACGCCGAATTTCAAGTCAATCTGGTGAATATTTTTGGTGATCTCGCAATAAGTTGTCCTTTTACGCTTATATATTCGTATCCTACGGGAATATTGGAAAAACTGTTCTTAGTTAGTGTCTACGTTGTTTAAAGGTTGCCCATGCCCTTTCTAAGGCTCTAGACTATCTGTGTACCAAAATTCGCATCAATAATGTTAGTGAGGATGAACTACCGATATTAATTGAAAAATATGCTTTGATTTTGTTGTTTAGAACCGCTATATACATTTCGTGTTATATTTGAAGTCATCCTCCTAAAAGACTGTAACTCTATCTACAAAAGAGTACATTTATCCTTGACAAAAGACAAGTTTGAATAAGTTTAGAGTGCCAACTTGTCTCTTTAATTGAGCGCCTCGTTGTCAGTCTGTTACATTAAACTTGTGACCACTTTGAATGAACACTGCGGTTTCGTCTTTCATTACGCAAATCGGTTTAATATATAAAATACCTCTAATAATATATACCTTTGTAGAATTTCATTTTACGTAATCTTCTACCAACATAGCTACAAATATCTTTACTAATAGATAGATAGATAGTATACTTTAATGAACACCACAAAAAAAACATAATACAATGACTTAACTTAAAATAATTCTAGTGTACAATGGGCGGTCATATCGCTATTTAGCGATCTCTTCCAGACAACCCCACGTATAGGGAAACCGTCAAAGAAAGGAGAGAGAAGGTAGGCGGTGTTTATAGGTTAAAAGGGAAACATATATTACTTGAAATAAATACATACATATAAATACTTATACATACATAATAATACGAATATATATATACACATATATAAATATATATATATATATATATACAAGAAATACTTTACTAATATTATAAATCGGAAGAGATTGTTTGCATAAACGTGATTATATTAGGTACTACTGGTCCGATTTGTAAAATTCTTTCTGTATTAGATAAACTATTTATCCAGAAAGGCCAAATGCTATATATCATCACCCATAGATCAATAGGAGTGGAAATCCAATGAAGAATTTATCATCTTCGGGGTTTTTACCTTTTGAGAGCTTCCGCTGCGTGCGCTGCGTAATCGGTTAAAGTTGTGCAAAATATGTATGACAGAATTGTTCCCCTTTAAAAGTTCTAAAAAAATGTCTAAGACAGTATACATCTATCTTTTAAGGTTGGCTGACTATAACCTTCTGTATACCAACTAACTTTGCTCCTTTTCCATCTCTAGTGCAGATTGAGCTTAACTTTGATACTTTTATAACCGTTTCATTATTATGCGCTGCATAAGAAGAATCTTGGGCATATCATGGAAAGACAGGGTGTCAAACGAGACAGTGTTATCGAAAGCAAAATTGCCAAGCCTTACTGCTTTACTTAAGCAAAGACGCTTGCCTTGGCTTAGGCATGTGCAACGGAAGGAGCCATCTCGTTTGCCTAGGCAAGTACTCCTAGGAGCAGTAGCGCACTCTAAAAGACGTATAGGCCGCCCGTGATTGCGTTTCAAAGATTGTGCCAAGAGGAACATGATTTTAACGTTTCCCTTTGCAACTGGGAGAAGTTTGCGGCGCAGAGAGACCAATGGAGAGAAGAACTGAAGGATGGCTGCCTTGCGCACGTCAAGGCCTGGTTCGAAATTCTGAAACGTAAGCGTGAACGAAGAAATACCACCGGATCCATAGCACGTACAGGACTGGATTTCTGCTGCCCTACCTGCTTCCGTAATTGTCATTCCCGTATTGGCTTATTTAGCCACACAAAAAATTGTCGCCTAGACAGTGTTTAAACGTCTGTCAAGACGGATAAGGGCAAAGATGATTATGTGACTTAGTTAATAGCAAAACTCGTACATAAAGATCTCTCAGTTTAAAAAAATGCATCATTTTTTGTATTATACATTAATATTTGTAATTATATGTAGTAAATTTGATTTAATGTAGTTTAATTTATGTTATTTGATACGATATTGTTTAAGTTCAATTCGATTTAATTTAATTTTGATAAATTTAATTTAATTTTTATATCATGTTGTATTTGCACCTAACATAGTTATAAGTTTGTAAACTAACAATGTGAGTCAAATGTTGCACTGAATAAAAATTTATTTATCAATTAAGTAATACCTATGCTATTTCTTTTTTTTTTTTGACGCTGGGAAATGCATTTACGCACCCCGACTGTGGGGTCGGGAGTGTGGGACTCGGCGAGGGGGAAGAACTCGCAATACCCACTAAAACCCAGCGGGACCGTCGTCAACCATGAGTGGGGAGCCAGAGGCTCGTTGAGGCATTCCTCTCTGACCCCTCGGTTGTATTCGGCTCACAGATATTCTACAGGGGGAGGAGTTGCATGAACCTCCGCCTCCTGTTTCCTATTCCCCTTCGTCTGGGTCGGAGTGTCTGAGCGGCATTCACCCTCTCCCTTTGTCGTGCCTCCTTAAGCGAGATGACAATCTCGCAAAATGAAGCAACCGCTCTCCAGGCCTGCTCACTGTAGAGCATTACATCTATAATATTAGCCAGTGAGAGGTTTGTGCCGATCAGCGACGTTAAAATGAGTCGCTGAGAACCCCAGGCGGGACATTCTGTCACCGTGTGGTAAGCTGTATCTAACGAGGCACCACACTCGTAACAGCTGGCCGACGGCTCACAGCCAACACTTTGATACAGGTATTTACCGAAGCAACCATGACCTGTACCAACCTGTACCAACCTGTACGAGAGCGACCCGTGCTCTCTGCCCAGCCACTTATCCAGATGAGGGCGGATCGCCTCTACTATAGCCACGCCCGCTGCTGGGGACCCGAGATCCTCCTGCCACCTTTGGGTGAAAGCTCTGTCAGCAAGAACCCTGACCCTTCTTACTTCATCAGCGTCTGGTAATTCCCCTCTGGTTCTCAATACCTATGCTATGTCCTAAGTCGAACATATAACTCAAAAAGGAAACTTTCAAAGTGCTTTCTCCTTTCGCAATGTAGACGGTCACATAATAAGGATTTCCCCATATTCCCATACGTTTATTTTCATGCCCAATTTCAATAATAACAAGACGAGAAAGATATTATCTAAGTGTTAGATATTATAATAGCATTCCAGTTATTATAGTCCCATTTTTATTATGAAAATCTTGGCGCAAGCTCAAAATATAATCGCGCTGTTGTCCTAGTAGTCCCGACATAATATCATTTAAATAGATACTAATTGTAATGGAAAAGTGGCACAACTCCCATTTGCAATTCATATCCTGCTTGCATTGTCTCGGCGAAGCTTTCGTTCATACAACGTTGTTGACTACATTAAATTAGCATATTGACGACGTACTGTGAGACTTCTTATAAGATAACTCTCTGCTTTGGAAGAATAGTGACATAAGTTACAAAAGCTAATTTTACAGAGAGAAATGTTGAAACTGTTTAATCGAGTAATGATATTTTGTGTGATATCATCGTTTTTGCTGATTTGGGTACGAGTTTTTGACACAAGAAAAATATTGTGGATTCTCCTGTGTCATTTAAGAATTCTTCTTACTTCTGGTCGCCTAGTGATTAAGGTTCTATCATCGAAAATTATACTGAAATAAGTTGATGCAATAATCTATTTATATAAAAAATGAAATATGTATGTGGGAGAATAAGAGAGAAAGGAAAGCATAAAGCATTGGGGGCGTAGGGTTCTCCGCCGACATCGTCATTAATGGCATCCATAATTTCCAGTATGGAAATGTTGGTGCAATCAAACACTTTATTAACTCAGATTATAATGTTCAATCACTTAATATTCCCGATATCAATTTACACAAACCCATTAACAATAGTAGCTAGGAACGCGACAATTTCAATAGTCGACTGCTCTGGCGGACCGTCACCCTAGAACTAGCGCCGCCGTCCGCCACCAGCTGACGACACGTATCTCTGTCCCACGCCGATAAATAGATGGCGCCATTGTTCTGTTTGTTATAGTCAGGAGAAGGTTCGAATAATAGAATTTGTAATGTTACCTCCTTAGTGCTTTTGACAATATAAACTTTTCTTCTTCTTCATGTTTGTTGAATGGCTTTCAGCCAGTGTCAAGTTTACTAGAGAAGACACGAAGGAAATTGTTCAGTTTATGGGAACATCACAACTTTAATTTTGATAATCTATAAATGGGTGAATTATATAATGTTAAACCAAACCAATTAAAAAAAAAACAATATGATAGCACTAATAAAACTTACATTTTACAACTTAATCTTATTTTATTTTATATATTTACATTATTCTACATTCTACTTTTATAGGAAGAAGAACATGTGGAGGAAGAAGATCATAAAAGGAGTGGGAAAGTTTGGGACAATGAAAAAGGATATAATGTAATCTTTCTGACATAATTGTCAGCGATTGAAACATGAATATATACGCGTATATTTGTCAAATACTTGACAGGTTGTGTGTATGTATTTTTAATGTATAATTTAAAAAAAAAAAAATTTTTAAAAAATATAATGGGAAATAATATACTCCTCCGTCCGCGCAATTTTCGTAAAAAGGCGTATAAAGTTTTTGCTTCACGTATTCATTTAAAGATAACACAGCTAACGCAATTTAGGTAATATTATATAAATAAAATAAACCTTTATTGCTGTTTTTTTTATAAAATCTTAAACCATATTCTCGGCACTTGATTCTTCCTTCCTCAGAGCTGATCTTGCGACAAAGGCCTTCTCTAATGCTTTCTATCTTTACCAATCTTTTTTGTCCTGCTAATTTCATCATGTCGTATGCCCATCGCTTTGTTGCTCTTCCTTTACTTCTTTTACTTCCTCTGGTGTACGCATCAAAATATCATATACGGTAGCAAATATAGAAGAAACAATCTTAATGAAATGTTACGTTTAGATTGTCCGGTTAACGACAGATTAGCACCAGCTTATGTTCTCAAGTTATGATAAAGTCTATAATGGTAGCACGTTGACCTGCTAAGACGTAATTTATCTTTTAATGGTTCCTACACAGCATGGTCGACTACAGACATGAGGTCCTGGGTTCGAGTAACGGTGCTAGCCATTAAAAAAAACGGGTATTGAGTATTCTATTAGGTATTTCTCAGGACTTGCCCGAAGTTGGGAAAGTTGGCGGTGTGATCCACTCCCGTGCCTCGGGGAGCGCGTTAAGACGTCGGTCCTGCGCTCGATCTCTCTCCGGACTATGAGAGTGAAAGAATTGAGAGTGCATTTTTATGCTATGCCTGTCAATGCGCAGTGGAGCAGCGTGGTAGGTCTATGCTCTAATAACCCTCTCTCACATGAGTGAGGAGGACTGTGCCCAGCAGTGGGTCGTAAATGGACTGCTACTTACCTTTTACATCGTAATGGAACGCGAATTTGCATGGCGACTCGTTTTGACTATAACAACAACCGAAGATTTCCAGCAGTAAATTACCACTAACCATCTTAGACTGACATATCGTCACTTACCGTCAGGAGAGGCAACAGTCAAGCCCTATAGTGCAACAACAAAAATATTATATCTTTTGGTTTATTAACTGGAATTTTGAAAGATAATAAACATTGAACAATTTTGTTTGTTGCTGTGGACAGGTTAGCGTTTGACTGCCATTTTACCTAATGGTAAGTGATGACATTGTCTAAGAGTAGTTTTTATACTACGTCGTATCAAGACGCAATATATTTTATTGGCAGCTCGTTTTTGCTGGTAACTAGACATCGCCGAAGCCTCCCATTACGTGAATTATATCTTTATTTTGTTCATAGACTATGATCCAGCAATATAACATGTCAGAACTACAAATAAAACTAAACTAAGGGTTGTTATATTACCTTTATAGTTAGTTACATCGAGCATTTCAATAATAATACTAAATATTGGAACGGAAAAGCTTTACTATATTAGATTGTGTTATAATTTACAGTCAGGTGAGATTATAGTCAAATCCTAACGTAAGTTCGTATATTAAAACATATATATGTTTCGATTGGATTGATGAAATGTACTGCCTAGAGTTATTTTAAAAATTTTATATATTTATATAAACAAAAACAATAAAATTCGATTGAATGGACTTGCCTATTGTTGCGATATACTTTTTGGAGTATTTTTTTAAATTAAACTTCGATGATATATACAATTCTAACTGTATGATTTTATACAACGAATTTCATGAAGAAAATAAGTGAAAAATAAACGCTAGCGAATAACATCGGTGAACTTTTACCCAATAAATAAAAATGTGGCAACATTACGTGTATTTTCAGGGATAAATTGTATTGACTTTATGTCCGACTTCCAACCCTTGTCAGGCGCTGATTTAGGCGAATCCTTTCGTTACCTACCCGTATAGGTAATGAGTAATGACCCTAATCTCTGTTACCCATCTTATTTACGAAGAATATTGAGGCATTATTATTGCTATCCACTTTTATAAATACTCTATTGTATGCACTTTAAATTCACTTCATTGCTTTGTATATACGTCGGTGAAGTTCCTAGATATTTAGTCTGTAGTTTTCTCTTAGTCTAGACTGGTGGTGGTCTAGGCTTCGGTCATGGGTAGTTACCCCTTTATCAGCAAAAACATACGTAGAAGTTTTGTGTTCCAGTACAAAATCCTGTAGAAACCATAAGAGGTAAATTGCCTCTTACCATATCATGTTGTTTATAAATATTAAAACTACCTAATGTTCAAACGAATTAGTATAAAACGCTGCACATCATCGTGACGCTAATCACTCGTTTCATCCGTAAAAAAATTACCTTCATGCGCCTAAAGACGTTTCACTTCAATAATGTAAATGATGATATAGTCTAAGATGGAAGCGCGTTAAACTGGTAAGAAATAATTTCCCTCTTATGGTTTTGCCAGTGGGATGGTAAATAACCACGGCCGAAGCCTCACACCTATTTAAACTCACACACATTAGAAAAAATGTATGTTTTTTAAAATCTGTCCTTATGGAAATCAAAGCCAGGGCTTCTGCTAGAGAAGCGACTTCGTTTTTAGGTATGATACAATCTTAGATGGTAACTAACTTGAAATGACGTAATTTACTCTCTCAAGGCCTTATTAATTAAGTAAAGTTTAACGCTAGTCTGTGAACTTAACCCATTTTAAAGTAAGGATAAACGTTTTCCTATTTTAAAAACATAATTGCGTTGTAATCGCGAACTTTTTTATAATAAAGCTCTTAATGTTTTTTACCAGAATGCAATTTCTTTATCTGGCATCGTCACAAAAGAAAGAAATATTAATATTCCATAAAAGAGATTCTCTGCGGAAATATAAACGACATCGATACGGTCTTGTAAAGTGTCACGACAGCTGCATTTATACATTTCCGATATCTTTTCTTTGCTAACGTGAGTTGCAGTCTTGATTAAATAAAAATATGAAAGTCCTAGTAGTTTCAATTTCAAGTATTTTTGTAAAAATACAAATTTTTTATTCGAGAGCTGATTTTAAATTAAACAAAATGTTTGAAGCAACCAATGAGGCATTGACAGGTATTTGTCGATAAGAATTTGACTTTTAACACAAATATTGTAAACTATGCTGTCTTTAAATTAGCACCACCGATTTTATATTTCTCCTCTCACCAAAGGTTGTCTATGAGAAACAATATAAGCGATACGACCGCCTTTTCGCCTTATCGAACAGATAGTTCTGTAGCATCTTTGTTTCAATAAGGAATAAGGAATAATAAATAATGAGATATCTCAAGTGTCAACTACTAGTTGATATGATACGAAAGTTCTGTTTCAACTTGGGCAATCAGAAATTTAACCATCCCTTTCTTTTTAAGTCATACTGAGTACTACCTTTTTCGCTTCTAGGTAACTGTCGTAACAAAATATGCGTAGAGACAACATCAGAAAATAGAAAAAACAAAAAATAAATCAGTTATAAAGTGACCGTTCAGTTTTTTTGTGGTATTTGATAAACTGTGAGTGTTTATTAGTGATTATTCGTTTATATAATTCATGTAAATAATAATGAAAAGTCTTGAGGTAAAATTTAATTTTTAAGATATGAATCTATAAATACAATATGGACTTTTCACTATCTCAAAGTTTAGCGCAACATGACGTTACAACAGAGTCTTAATTTAATAAACAATAGATAACATTGTATAGTTTAACTATTAGCAAACATAAAAGTCATAACATTTGGTAGTCTTTTATGAACATTTAAATCCCAAGAGGCACTTTAGCCTCATTCGACCCGCGGAGCATTGGAAACAAAAACAACCGTTCGGGGCGGGGCAGGCGACGATTATTTCCATTAAAAAGCGCGGGCAAATTACGGGGGCTAATAAAATCTTCCAAATTGTATCACCATTCTTCCAAAGCTGCGAGCTAATTTAGTATTAAAGAAACATTACAAATACAACACAGACTAGGTTAGGGGTATCGGTTAATAAATAACAATTTGTCCTAAACGAATATGGACCATATAATTATTTAGCAAAAATTATTCATTAAATTATTATATCGCTATAAGGCTTCGAAACAAGGGACTCATCTAAATAGAATATATGAATATTCAAGCTTCTGGAACTCCTGCCGTATGTACAATGTTGCGAGCATAAATTTATCAGTTTTCATAGAAATAACTTTCCAATCCTCTTACTCCTTTTGAAAGAACAAAGACTCTCTTTTATTTATCACAGGAACAAAACGTTTATTTATTTAAGAAGAAAATATAAATATGGGGTCTAAAAATGATAACTTTGCGTTTGTATAAGGACATTTTCGTTGGCTATGATTTTCTTTGAGATTACTAATGTTTTTATTGAGTCTCCCTGTTGAAGGTTACGCAATTCTTAGAGGGAGAAGGCTTTAATGATAAATCGGGGGTCCAATAAAGTGAAAAGTAATTTGATCAGAATGTTAACAAAAGCAATAAAATGCCCCTCGTAACGGCTTTACCGATACTCCTCCACTATTGGAGTTGGATCCCGGATTGAAGGGAAATGCGTGAGTGAACATTTTATATATGTATTCTGTTTTACTGAATATAAGCAATGTTTTTTTTATTATATCACTGATACGCTTGGATTTTCCAGTTCTCTTAGAGATTCCAGAATAAACAGTAGCTTATGCCGTTGCTTACTATGTCAGAAAGCAACGGGAACAAACTGTAAGTAAGTAGCAGCCCATTAACGTCCCACTACTGGGCACAGGCCTCCTCACTCCGAAGAGCGAGGGTTTTTAGAGCATAGAACCACCACGCTGCTCCAGTGCGGATTGGCAGGCATAGTACACAAGTGCACTCTCTATTCCTTCACTCTCATAGTCGGATGTGACGGGAATCCGACACGACCGGAGAAAGATCAGGCGCAGGACTGACGGCTTAACGTGCTCTCCGAGGCATAGGGGTGGATCACACCGCCAACTTTCCTACTTCGGGCAAATATTGAAAAAATCTTAATAGAAAACTCAATATCGATTTCGAATTGGCCATGCCTGTAGTCGAACATGCTAACCACTAGACCAATGAGGCAGTCAGTCAACTATAAGTAGCAGCCTATTAACTTCCCATTGCTGGCCGAAAAGCAGTACACCATCATCTATCAAATGCGCACGTAGGTTTGAAAGTTTCCTTATATGCAATGACCAAGAACTTCGTGTTAGACGATGGAGTATTTGACTTTTGTGTATTTCTTTGCCTATGTTTATTTCATATCAACAAAGAAAGGATTTCGTACGCCCTCAATGTTAAAAATAGCTAAAAATGGTCAAAACTTAACCGGAACAAAAACAAATCCCATATATATACATATATATGTCGGAGAATAAGAGAGAACCGAGAAGGTGTATTAAGCATTGACTTGCATTATGCAGGTAGTTCTTTTTTATTATTTTATTTTGAATCACTCTGAATATATATGTTTTGTTGTATAATGGGTGAAAAATGATTTAAAAGAGTGTATTATATCCGCAAATACTAGTGATACGCCTTATTATTTATTTACTTTTGACTTGCGGTTCGTCTTCGTCGTCATGTCAACCAATGGACGTCCACAGCTGGACAAAGGTCTCTCCTAATGAATTCCACTGGGCCCAATCTTGCGCCGCCTGTATCAAGTGGCTGCCGGCGACCCGCCTGGTGTCATCGGTCCACCTGGTGGGGGGTCTGCCGATGCTGCGTTTTCCGGTGCGAGGCCGCCACTTTCGGGCCCCAACATCCATCGGTTCTGCGAACTATGTGCCCTGCCCATTGCCACTTCAGCTTTGCAATTCAGTAGGCTGCGTCGGAGATTTTAGTTTTTCTACGGATCTTCTCATTTCTGATTTGATCACGTAGAGAAACCCCGAGCATAGCCCTCTCCATCGCCCGCTGAGTGACCATAGTCAGCGGCTATGTCCTATGAACGACACAAGGACTTGCGGGTATTTTGCTTCAAATAGCTTTGTTACTTATCATATTTAACATCTACAATACATTTCTTAGTTACTTGTCTAATTATAATGAATAAAATAACCTAAATTATAATTATTTATGTAGTATTGCTATGATTGTACACAAGTCTCTAATCTATATTACTCAATAGCTTCCAATATTTCAGAGCTGTCGGTGTTGTCACCCAACTATAGCATAACATTAAGCACAGAATACATTACTTCTAATAAACTTTATTTAAAGTTAAGAGTGTGGCCTCAAAATAATATTTCGAAAGCTACCCTTCGCAATATTTGTTATGCCTTATAGTCACAATTATTCCAGCAATTTTCTAAAATATACATACAAAGCGAAGTAAAATTTTCCCAGCGTGCTGCCGAGAACAATTTTCTGAATTTCTTACAAAGAGAGGTAAATTGCAAGTAAATTGTGCTCGCATCTAACATTCAATCAGCGTTGTGTTGCGATGGATACATGATATATTTTTATGGAAAGATGAAACACGGACAAAATCAATGTATAAGATACCACAATAGACTCGCAAGTCTACGCAGTCGAGCTTATTGCAACTGTTATAAATGCTGGAAAAAAAGAGGATTTTTTTAGTAAATGATACTTAAAAATCTGTATAACATTTCATAGAAAGACTCATTCCTCTGTCCCCACAATAGAGTTTTTGTAGCTAAAACACACCACGCTCCAATAGTTCTAAGAATAAATGGCTACATAGCGATAAGGCCGCCTTATTTTGTCTTTTATTTTAAGTGTTTTCTGTTTGTATACTTCTCTTAGCATCTGTCCAAGGATATATACGTGTATTATATTATCCCTTTCTTTGCCCGTGTCAACTACAGCTGACATGATACCATAGTACTCTTTCATCTCGGGCAATATTAGCATCTTTTTCTTTTTAAGACATAATGTGCATTATCTATTTCGCTATTTGGTAACTGTCGTAACAAAATATGCTTAGAGATAAGACAAGACAATAGGAAAAATTACTTTTTTCACTATCTCAAAGTTTAGCACAACATTATGCTACACCAGAATCTTAATTTAATAAACAAAAAATAACACTGTATAGTTTAACTATTAGGAAACAAAAAAATCATAACATTTTGTAGTCTTTCAAGAACATATAAGTCTCAAAAGCCACTTAATGTCATTCGACCCGCGGGGCAATCGACATAAATGCCTCCGTGTGGGGGCGGGATAATCCACTGTTATTTCCTTTAACTGGTGCTGAATTAACCACTTTCGGATATCGTTCAGCACTAGGTTCGCCTTTTTCCAAGGAATTTTCGTCCTTGTTACTTCCCTTCAAGTAATAGCACAAGCAAATCGTAGTATATTTCCCAGATCTCCATATATTATGTAACACATTTATTTAAGATTTCTGCTTTTCCACTAACCACCTGCAGAAATATTTCATTAACGATATCCTCAAAATTCTACTATATACCCACATTTTCAAAGCCTGGAATCTATTGATCATATTTTGGGTTAAGGTGAATGATTTGACATCGTTTACTTAAGAGCACATATTCAATGAAAAATTGGAAACTCTCTTGAAGGGGTGCTAATATAAAAGTTACTTGTGTGCCAAATCGAAGAGCTTTTATGTAGCATTAACTTCTTAAGAATTGAGTATATCATTACGGAAAAGTGGAGCTCAAGTCGTTGTAGATGATTAGTTTTCATTGCAATAAATTAAGGCATCACAAGTACGGTCAGAATATTGATAAGGGGACAGTTAATGGGCTTTAACAAGACCCTAAAATAAATTTTCGAGACTGTAATGGCTTTACGATTTATGATAATTTGTCTAATTTATGCTTGTATCCAGAGTGGTCCTGTATCCAAATTTATTAGGGGCCTTTATTTTAGACTTGATTTTACCTGTGGCTTCTCGATATAAGGTTAGTTTAACAGATTATAAATTTACGCTTTATATAACAGATAATTTCGTTTCAATCGTGAAATTATGTGATAAACCATATCGCCATATTTAAACACGAATGTAATAATTATAAAAGTAAAAACTCTTATTATAAGAAACTATCTTTTCTCTACTTATATAAATACTACACAATTGCTCCTTTTTTATTTTAACTTTTGTATACTTATCTACTAATTATATGGTAGTTTATAATATATATTGTAATGTTGTTAAATGGATATAAAAATGTATATAAAGGAAATTGATATTTCGATTAATAATCAAGATTTGCCTCATTATGATTGCATAATAAAAAAAAATTGTGTATATATTTTTATTCAATTCAGGGAAGTACCCGTGGGACTAATGAAATTATCAATATGGGAACAGGAGAGAGAGAATACACTTTATTGTACACCATAAACAATACTTACAATAGATACCATAACTTAATCATAGGGTACAAAAAGGCGGCCTTATCGCTAAGTAGCGATTTCTGCCAGGCAACCTTAGGGTTAGACAGATTTATTACGGAAATGGGTAGCTGGTGTATAAAAGGTGTAATACACAGATACATACAAAACATACATGAATGCATAAACAGATACATACTAAAATACATACTAATAAATAATATTTACATACAAACCCAAAAATACACATTGTAATAAACTAATATATATAAATAAGTATAGTCGTCGTCTTAGTGCACAGGGAGAGGTAGTGAACCTTGACGAGGTTTTTAAAAACATTAAAAGAATTAGCCTCTCTGATCGTCAGAGGTAGCTCATTCCGTAATTCGATCCCCTATACCGCAAAGGATTGCCCAAAGAATATAGTTTTATGGGGAATAATATTTAGTTTAAGGCTCCGGGATGGCCTTAAACATCTTCTGTCCGAATCATTAAAACTAAAATGTTCCTTAAGATAAGCTGGAGCACCAGAATTAAATAACACACAGTACAGAAGGGATATAGGATATATCGAAGCGGTTTTATTAAAAAGGCAGTAACGAAAGTACTTTTAGCTTACCTGTTAAATTGCTTATTAAACTACCGGTTGACATGTTACGATACTTCTGTCTTAACTGGGGCAGTCAGAAATATAAGTATCTCTTTCGTTTTGTCATAATGTGTATTCTCTATTTCGCTTATCGGTAATTGTTGTAACAAAATATGTGTAGAGATAACACCAGACAACAGAAAAAACAAAAAATAAGCTACAAAGTGCCCGTTACTAACGGTGCGTATGTTGCGGCGAAATTCGTTAAGTTTTTTGTGGTGAATAAAAACGAAAACCCTTGAGGTAAGTTTTAACTTATAAATATTTGAGCCTATACATACAAGACGGAGTTTTTACTATCTCAAAGTTTAGTGCAACGTGACGCTACACCAGAGTCTTATTTTAATAAACAAAAGATAACGTTGTATAGTTTAACTATTACATAAACATAAGCAAACATAAAAATCATAAGATTTGGTGGTCTTTCATGAACATTTAAGTCCCAAGAGCCACTTTAGCGTCATTCCACCCGCGGGGCTATCGACGCAAAAACGTCCGTGCGGGGTAGGGCATGTGACGGTTATATCCGTTATAAAGCTCGCATAAACCAAACGGGTTCTCTCACTTTACAATTGACTTGATATTTTGCTCCTTTCACAATTTTAACGCCAGGGAACTGCTAGTTTATAATATCAGTAGGATATGCAATTAATATAATTTTCCAACTGATGATGGCTGTTTCACAAGACGTGGCCCAGTTTACAGCAATCCAAAGTTACTTCTCGACTACCCGTCTGCGGTTTACTTGAGCCCATAAACTTCGCTGACATAAACAACTCGGAGGAACTTGGTAACTATTTTAGTAATCACATACTTGTTGGTTATATGCAACCTCAAAGTTACCTAAAAAGTAGTATCTTTTTATTGCTAACGCAAACTAGCTTTATTCAAGTTGGCCTATTACAGCACTTTAGAATCGTTAAATATATATTTTTTACCATCATAATTATATCATATTAAGTTATATTTAAATTCAAATTAGAGCAATTCGTTTGCTCCCACACGTTTCTATCGTCTAAATAATCTTGCAACTTATAGTATAACTTTTCCATCAATTTTCTTTTAACAAAGACATTGAATTTATTAATTGACATCTCTTGAACGTCTTCTGGGAGTTTATTATAGAAACGTATACAGTTACCCTTAAATGTGTTGTTAATTTTATTCAGCTTACTAGAATTTATAACAAGTATATTTTTATTTCTTAAGTTATATGAGATACTTTTTTTGTATAACAAGTTTCCTAATATATGTAGTGAATTGTCATAATGTTATTTCCTATGAATTTGGTTCTTTAGCGACTCTCTTGGACCCATATTGTAAATCTCACGGAACGACCCTTTTTGCAGTAAAAATATTGCATCTATATCAGCAGCATTACCCCAAAGTAGAATACAGTATGATATAACGCTGTGAAAATAGGTAAAATACATCTGTATGGCAATATCAAGATGCTGAGATGACAGACTATGATCACACATACGGTAAGTAATGATACAGTCTATGGTGGAAGCGCGTGGTAGTATATATAAAATAATTATATATATTTCGAATAAAATAATATTTTAAATAAAGGATACGGTTCGTCATTTGACTACACCGTAATATTAGACAGAATGACCTTCACAATGTCGTTCCCATTGGTGACTTTCTAAACATTTTGAATGATGCCAATATGGGATATTATTGTTGTACAGTTTCATAAACGATTAGAATTACTGAAATTATATTAATTGTAAATATTAAAAAGTAACAGTGAATTGCAGTTTCTTAAATAATAAGATAATTAAGAAATCTTTTTGGCACCAAACACTCTCATTGGTGTTTTGCCGTATTAGGCTCATTAGCAAGAAAGGTATATATATTCGTAGAAGTTAGTTGAGTTCTCAGTTTTTAATCACCGTTAGCTATAAGTTATTATGTTTTAAGTTAGTCGTGTCGGTAAAAAGGGCTGGTCTGCGATACATAGCTAAGTGTATTTCTGTAAATTAAAACAGCTGTCTTTTTATTATGTCAATGATAATTGTGCTATTTGTTTTTATATTTAATGATAATGGATGTTGTTGATGTATTTTATTGTAAGTTATATTAAATATAAAATGGATAAAAAAAAGAGTAAAAGACTATAGAATTTCTTTCCGGATATAGAATTTGACAAAAAAGTTTTAGTTTACTCGAATTAAAGAATATTTTAGATTGGTTATCGACTTTCATTATAAAATCCTATTTGATATATTTTTTTAAATTAGTTAATATTATGAACATGCGTTAATCTGGTGAGAGGCAATTTAGCTCTTATGGTTTCTACACACCATCGTACTGGAACACAAATCTCTTTGCTTGGCGTTTTTGCTGGCAGAGCGGTAGAAGATTCCCACCAATTCAGACTCAGACAAATTAGAAAATGCACTTTCGTAATTCTGCTCTACCGGGGACCGAATCCGGAACGTCTGCTAATAAAGCGAGTACTTGCATCATTACGCCGACGAGGATTTCATGGATAGGATAGCAGTAGTAAAAGCTTCTATTTCTCTTTGAAAAGCAACTTTTATTTGCAATAAACTTGAAATTTGTCATCCAAAGTTAAAGTCAAATAAAATATTTAATTCATTTATGTATATTTCAAATTAATTTTGCTTTATTCAAATACATTTTCGTAAGATCGTCAAAGGTTTTTCTTTGTGTACTAATTGTTTGTTAATTAGTTTTTAATTTTAGAATACGAATCGGAGAGGCTGCCAAATAAATAAATCCCATTTCTTCGAGTTAAAACATTAACTATTGTATTATAGTAATAAAATTTAAGTAAAGGAATCCGAGACATCTTTTTTCAATAGGATTCTTATCTCAACACTCATGTTTTTGTAGTAAAAACGTCAATTACTATTTATCACGTAGTTTTTAGACTCATTACATGGAAAAAAATCTTTCAATCATTAATGTAAGCTTTCAATAGATGGCCCTGTACTATTTTTGGAAAATACCATTATTAATTAATATTGGGGAAACATAAACTTTCAATGTCATCTACTAAACCTTTAAAAAGTGTTTGAACTTGAGGGTATGAATAAAAAACTTTTAAAACGTTTAAATGTTTGAACAAGGTCCTACAATACTTATCTAATACAATACTTATCTAAAGAGATCTTTTTTAGATTTAAAAAAAAAATAAGATACTGAAGAGGGAAACATTTAAAAATCGGAGCGGTTTTGAGTATTTAATTTAAGAAATGAAGGCAGACCTGTGATGTTTGGATATTTTTGAAATGAAAAAAAAAATCTCAGCAAGTCTTTACGGAAAACCGTGCGCTTAAAATGGCTTCCAAGGAAATCATTAGCGACCGAGAAATTAAATGCCAGTTTCAAACGCAACCTGCATTGTTTTATGAAGGTCGATGCTTTTATAATTTCGAAATATTAAAACAATTATAAAATTTGCCTCATTGGTCTAGCGGTCAGCTTGTTTAGCTACAGATATGAGATCCTGGGCGAGAGTACCGGATCGGACGCTTTCAAAAATATTGAGTTTTCTGTTAAGAAAACCTACGGATTTGCCAATTAGTTTGCCAAGTTAGGAACTTTGCGGTGTGCTCCACCTCCGTGCTTCGGAGAGCATATTAAGACATCGGTCTTGCGCCTGATCTCTCTCCAGTCGAGTTGCATCGCTATCTCGGCCCAATTGATGTAGGAACATTCCCAAACAACCATGACCAATCAGAATCTGCACTAGTTTAGATAGTAGGAAAGCGTCCATTGCCGAAAGGAAAGACATTGCTCCGAGTCAATTGTATCTATAGTGATCACGTTTGCTGCTGGTAACCTGAGGTCCTCCATCCAATTTTGGATCAAAGCCTTGCAAGTTAGGACCCTGATCCTCCTAAAACGACCTGTGCCTCATGGAATGCCATTTCTCCGGGTGAGAACGCATAGCCTCTATAGTGATCACGCTGGCTGCTGGTCACCTGAGGTCGTCCTTCCAATTTTGGATCAGAGCCTCGTAGACTACGACACTGATCTTCCTTAAGCTTCTAAAGCGACCTGTCCTCATGGAAAGCCATTGCTCCGGGTCAGAACGGATTGCCTCTATAGTGATCACGCTGGCTGCTGGTCACGTGAGGTCGTCCTTCTAATTTTGGATCAGAGCCTTGCAGACTAGGACACTGATCCTCCTTATCCTCCTAAAGCGACCTGTGCGTCATGGAAACCCATTGCTCCGGGTCAGAACGGATTGCCTCTATAGCGATCACGCTGGCTGCTGGTCACCTTAGGTCGTTCTTACAATTTTGCATAAGAGTCTCGCAGGCTAGGACCCTGATCCTCCATATCTCATTGGTGTCAGTCGGTACGCTGTGAGCTTCTGCAGCTCCACGATGACTAATAAATCATATTGTGTGTTTATTAATATGATTACAGAGATGTGGTCGCGGACATTAGCTAGTGCTTTTATGTAAGGACCATTAAGACTTCTCATTTTCCATTCAGAGCATATTCTAAGCCACGACGAAAGCTCGTCCGGATGTTTACATTCGATGCCCTCTTACTTTATGAGGCAATAACCTCACCCGACGGACTCCCGCATTGTGTGACTTCCATTTTATAGTTTGACTTCCATCTACTTGTAAGAGCAGAGTTCTTACTTAATTGTGCCAACTGCCTTGCCCTATTTAATACGTTGCCTCATTTACTCCTACACTTTGTTAAAGTTGTTTGTTACTTATTCAATTTACTATTAGTTTACATTTACACATTTACTCATGTTCAAATAAATGTTTCTAAGCTTGTTATAGATGACACTATAAGGCGATACCGTTGTTATAAAGATTAATTCGTTGTATAAAGTTATTTTGCTATTTTTGTTTTGCTCTTTTGTGTAAAGATTTCCTTTTTGAAGAAGCTCTTGTTTTTCATGATTTAGTGCGTAGTTAAATTATATATCATACATCTTTATATTAAAGTACAGGTGGCTAAACTCCTGGTAAACCGCTGGACCAATTTTAATAATTTTCGAGAAAGGATTTCCCCATGTTCTTGGAGGAACACAAGCGATGCGAGCGAGATCGTTAAGAACAGCTAATATATCTATATTAAAGACGTACCGATAAACATTTACGTTCCAGTACAATGCTGTATATAAACCATAAGACGTAAATTTAGTGATAGCATTTAGAGTAAGGTCTGGACACATGCCTTTGGGTCTTCAAATATCTTATGAGGAAGAGTTCTTCCCCTAATTGTGCAGTTTGTGGAGTAAAGGAGGATATTGAACACTTGCTAAAGGCATGTGTTCGGAATCAAAGTTTGAGAGAAAAATTAACTCATGAACTAAATTTAAATTTTAGAAATTTTTTGTTTTTAATTCAATCTTAAGTGAACCTTTGAGTTATTTGGCTTTTAAGTTATATAAATTTGTTAATGATTCTCTCAAAGAATGTTAGTGTTTTTTTGTTTGTAATTATATTTCTTTTTATTTTTTAAATTATTGTGTGTTCGTTTATAAGTTTACGATGGGGCTGGCGTGTATTATTAATAATACAAAAGCCCCTTAAAAACAAAAGAATAAAAAAAAGACGTAAATTGCCTCTTACCAGATTAGCGCGCATCCATCTTAGATTGTACCATTACTTACCATCAAGAGTAAGCCAAGAGCTAATCTGTCAATAAAAAAATAAAATCTTTCATATAGAGACTTGTAATATACATATGCTTTCTAAAAGTAAATTTATTTCCGTGCAACGCATTTTGCGAATGGATTTTATTGTATTTTGTCTTGTTTGTTTGAAAATCTATAATATATTACACTTAATTATTGTGCTGCGATCCCAGACTTGCTTTTTCTTTCACCTGCTTCCGTTCATGACAGTTTGAGATTGCAAAATTCGTTGCGTTTTTTCATAAATACCCTTTGGAAATGTAAGGTAAGGTAAGTAGCAGCTAATGTCCTACTGCTGGGCACGGGCCTGCTCATTCATGAGAGAGAAGGTTTTTACATCATAGATCCATTACGTTGCATCACTGCGGGTTGACATGCGTAGAACCCAAGTGCTCACTCTATTTATACATTCTCATAGTCCGATGTGATGGCAATCCGACATGATCGGAGAGATTTCAGGAGCAGAACTGGCAGCTTAACCTCCTCTTCAAGGCAAGGGGGTGGAGCGCAACGCCAACTTGCCAACTTTGGGCAAATAAAATCAAAATATTCTTAATTCAAGTAGGCCCAAAAAGCACTTTTGAATCGTCAGTAGTATGTCCGTTGGAAATACGTCTACCACCGGTTCGGAAAGTTCATTGCGCTGAGAACAAACCGTCAAGGAACTCCACGGTTAATCCTTTGAATATAGTTTTTGTACGTTACAATGTGTTTAGCTTTCAGTTGTTTTAGTTTGTGCAACTGGACCCAAGTCCAAACATCTTTGCCACTTAAATAATCTTCAACATTATAATACGCTTTTGTGTAATAGGACGTTTTAAAATATTTCTTAAAACTATGTGGAGGCAAACCCAATGGTGATTTGGGAATCTTATAAATAGGCGTATTTTTAACCCGACAAAAGATTTCTGAACCTTTGTCACTCTCAAATATGACATTACAAGTTTGTTTTTATTTCTTGTGTTAAAATTGTGTTTCGCTCTTTTTGCTGTATAAATGTATATTATTATGGATATATAAGTTGTTGTTCAATATATATTGGCGACGGTACTGTGAGAATTGATGTGTCCTACAATTTTTCTCTTAAGGAAACGCGAAATCCTTAAGAGAAAAATAATAAATTTTCTAAAAGAAGACAATATTTTTGAATTTACCCGACCCCGGGACTCGTAACCAGGACCACATGACTGTAAACATGACAAACAAGCTGGCCATTAGGGTTTGTTACATTTCATTATATGGCATAATCTCGCATAATTTTGCATGCTAGTTGGCGCTTCTGCCGTGAACATAGCGAATAGGCATTAATACAAGTACTACAAGCCACAAAGGCAAATGGCGTACGTAGTTTATAGGTCGCAAACTCGTATTGTATGATGATACCTGATTAGCAAAGCGGAATTGTGCAATGTATTAAGCGTTGTACAACTGGATTAAGTCAATAATTTCAAGTTACAATCGGTCTTTAGATGGATGTACTGTTACTTAGAATAGACAACCAAAAAGCAGTAATTACTGAAGACAAATTTAATTTATAAAGATAAGTAATAAGAGCTAAAGATAATGATAATAAGAGATAATGTTTTAGCGAGTAAGCGCGTTGAGGGGTGTGTCTTTGCATTGCTCAAACTGTCCTCAGTTTCTATTTATATATAAATCAAATTAAATACAAGTGTTATATGATTCTTATAAGAATAAAATTTTATAAAATATTTAACTAGTAATAGTGATAGTAGAGATGAGAGAGTTGAGAAGCGTGAGTGGATTAAAACAGAGTGACAGAGTAAGAAATAGTGTGATAAGAGAACGTTGTGGTATAAAAGAAGATGTAGTGACTAAAATTGAGAAAGGTATTCTTAGATGGTTTGGCATCTAGACAGAGTGAATAATAATAAGAAAAAGCTTTTATTGGTAAACCACTTATATGAAACACCAATGGATCAATACAATATTTCTTATACAAATAAGACTGTTTGGGTACTGATGCCTAAACTAGGTTACGCTTGTTACCCTGGCATCAGTTGCCTTCCCTTTTTTACAAACTATTATACTACTTACTAACAAATAGTGACTTGCTTACAGTAAATAAATGAATGAAAGGACACTGACAATAAGGATTTATGAGTCAAGAGTGAATGGGAAAGTTTGAAGGGGAAGACCAAGGCGAACCTTACTGGACTCTAAGCTGACGAACTTGTATGAAAGGTTTAGTGAGAATGAAAGAAGCGAAGGAGATATGCAAGGATCGTGGCAAGTGGAAGGACGTGGCCTCTGCTTACCCCTATGGGAATGAGGCGTGATTCTATGCATGTATGTAGTTATATTATTTTGCGACTCTTCAATTTTTTTTTATTAAAAAAAAAAATTAAGTTAAAATTGTAGACTTATTTATGCACAGCATGCTAATTCTTACTGTAAACAATTTAAAAAAAAACAAAGTAAGTAGCAGCCCATTAATGTCCCACTCCTGGGCACAGGCCTCCTCACTCATAGGAGAGAGGGTTTTTAGAGCATAGGCCCACCGCTTTGCTCCACTGCGAATTGGCAGGCATGGTGCACAAGTGCATTCTCTATTCCTTCACCCTCATAGTCCGATGTGACGTAAATCCGCCACGACCGGAGAGATCAGATGCAGGACCGACGGCTTAACGTGCTCTCCGAGGCACAGGGGTGGATTACACCGCCAACTTCCCAACGTCGGGCAAATATTGAGAAAAACTTAATGTCGATTTTGAATTGGCCCGACCCGGGACTCGAACCCAGGACCTTATGTCTGTAGTCGAACATGCTAGCCACTAGATCAATGAAGCAGTTAACCAATTATATAACATTAAAGCAAACTACAAAACCAAAAGAAATATATATATATTAAAGAGAAAAGTTTATTTCAAATAAGACTAGCTTAATGCAACCAAGCACTGGGTTATTTTTTTTTATTTGACAAAGCTGCAACCAAAAACGTCTATATTAATGATTTCGTTAACACTTATGGGTATTTATCATTTTGTAGATAGGCGCCGAAACACCGTGAATTGTTTTGGATATCCTGGCTATTAATGGTCAGTAATATTTTTATATTATCCCACTATACATTTCTCGTAACACAGAAGAATGATTCTCACTCACTTGCGCTACCACCAATTACACACCCATTGAAGCTCCCCACGCGAAAAATAATAACTCCACCAATCACAGACGACGAATGAGGAAATTGTGATTATACTTAAGACAATTTCAGAAGTAACACATATAAACGTATTATTAATATAATTACAAAGACCTTCGGATAAAGAAAATATAATAATAGAAACTTGTAGCACTACTTAAAGATAAAACAAATGTAATGCAAAGTCAGGCTCGTTGCCAACTAGATATTTCTAGGCAACTTGGAGGAAATGGAGACACTCACAAAAAGAGTGTAGGCATTATGTACTATAAGTATTGTAGGATATCTAAATATAACATACGTTTAATAATAGCAATCCTCCTCAACAAATTTTGGCTAGGTCAGCCAAAATTATTAAAGATATCAATGAACAAAGATTACCCATATGTGCAGGAGGTATCATGTTGTATATTTTCAATGGTTATGTAAGGTACCTTTTCACACAAAGTCTGATGGTCTGGCAAATCAGGAACGACGGCTTAACGTGCTTTATGAGGCACGGGGGGGGAACACACCGCCTATTTGCAAACTTCAGATCAATACTGAGAATCTCTTTACTTATAATAATCTACTAAACTCAATATTGATTTTTGAAACCCAGGATCTCATGTCTGTTAACCAAAGATCAGGGAGAATCAGGGTCCTAGCCTGCGAGGCTCTGATCCAAAATTTGAAGGAGGACCTCAGGCGACCAGCAGCGAGCGAGACCACTGTAGAGGCGATCCGTTCTCACCCGGAGCAATGGCTTTCCATAAGGCCCAAGACGCTCTCCTATTCTCCAGATTGGTGCAGATTCTGATAGGTCATGGTTGTTTGGGAATGTTTCTACACCAATTCGGCCAAGAAAGCAATCCGATACGACTGGACAGAGTACGGCTTAAAGTGCTCTCTGAATCACAGAAGTGGAGCATACCGCCAATTTCCCAACCTTATGCAAATACCCAGAATCTCTTTACGGAAAACTCGTTGGCGTTGTACAATTTTTCTCAATTAGGAATAATTAGTTAACTCAGCAAAGTAACTCCTTTTGCAGTGTAGACAGTCACTGAACACAAATTTCCAAATAGTTTCCCACAGGAAAAAAGCCATGATGGCCTGGTGGTGAGACTCGTGGATTCTCGTTCAGTCTCGTGAAGTCATGGGTACAAATTCTATGCAGGCACTACTAAGGTTCTCTTTATAAAAATCTAGCAATGCCTCAGAACTTCCCTATTCACAACATTTGATATTCTGGAGTTCGAGTCGGGATACATTATTTTCTTTAGATTGAAATTTTTAAATTTATTATATCTTTTGAATGGAATGTCTGATTTTAGTAATTTAAGAAGTATTTTACAGTTATTGAAACGGTCTTTAATAAAATATTATAATAGGATAAGGATTAATACAGAGGTGTGAATAATAATATGGCTTGATTGTTGTCGGTTATTTTTTAAAATGTAAAAAAATTGTTATAGTGGCATCACAACAATAGTTGGACATATGGTATTGCGACTTTTTTATAGATATATATATATTCTGTAATATTGTAGAAGATTTTTTTGTTTTATCATCAATAGTTTCCACAACGCACGCATTAATGCATTTTTATTAATGATCCCTATATCTGAGTAGTCTCTATCGCTCAGTGTCAATGTAGCTTTCTAATGGTGAAAAAGTTTTTGAAATCGATCCTGAAGTTTTTGTGTAAAAACGTTACAAACATACAAACGTTACTCTTTATAATATTAGTTTAGATTGACAAGCTCAAGGAAAACATCGTAAAGAAATCTGTATATTCTACAGTGGAGCAGCGTCTGGTCTATTCTCTTAAACTCCTTTCTCATAGACAAGAGAAGACCTGCCCCAAGTAGTTAATAGGCTACTACTTTTCACGGCAACGAGAACAAAGCGGTGAACTGCTACTTTCCAATAACATTTTGTAATAAACGATAATGTAGGTATAAAAATGAAAAATCTTTTACGAAAAAGAAATCCGACAGAAAGCTTTTGAATGTTGAGCATTGTGTGCCGGATTAAATAATGTTAAATAAAAAAATGCCAAAATTGTGGGTACTTTAAAGGAAAATAATATTGCCTGTAGATCCGGTGCCCAACCCTTGTCAGGAGCTGATTTAAGAGAAGCCTTTTGGGACTTCTCTGTTAAGGTAGTAATATTAACTTTGGACTACATATTATATTCAGTACAATATGATACAACACAGTGTATCCTTAATATAACGAACATCAATATTACTAATATGTAGATATAACCAATTTTTTTTAGATCCTTAATGACATTTCAGTCCATAACCTTTATTTAACGTATCCTATAATTATTGCCTTTTAATTGTACTTTTTGATGGCAATTCAATAGGTTCAGATATGTCAAACTCTTCGTAAGATGTCATTTTTAGCATCTTCAGTCTTTTTTGGGATCTCAATGTCAGTTCTTGGTAGCGCTGATTAGTGAGGACCTCTCGCTAAGGACCCTCGTACCCCATTCAGAGATTTTGGGCTGGAGTGGTCTTCTTCTGTAAGAGGGTCATGACAATAAAATAGACCTACGAGCGATAGAAGGAGATTGCAGTCCTACGTGAATCCTTAGTCAGAGTTATTTGGGACACCAGGGACGAAAGATTAACCCCTGGTGCCTCATTGCAAACCCTTCTCCCTCGCCGAGTCTCACATTCCTGACCCATGTGACAAGGTTTGTCCATAAAAGCATTTATCAGCGAAAAAATCTTCTTGCTGCTTGTGTAACTTAGTTGACAGTAGAACTCATATTCAACGATCTCTCAGCTTACAAAAATTGCATCAATTATTTTTATTATAAATTAAAATAACACCTATCGTATCGGTTAAAGTTACATCATAATCGGAGTTCATTGCAGTCAAACAGTATGGCAAGAAACATTTGTGCATAATCTAATATATAAAATTTTCTGTCACAATGTTAGTCACTGTACTCCTCCGAAACGGCTTTACCGATTTGTACCAAATTTTATATGCGTATTCATTAAATCTAAGAATCGGCTGCTATCTTTTTTATGCCCCTAAGTGATAAGGGTTGTTCACCCTTGAATATTTTTTTTAATTTTTGGACGAAATTTTTTGTTTTTATTTTTTTGTGATGCATACAAAAATACACACAACCCTAAATTTTCACCTTTCTATCACCAACCACTATTTTTTAATAGCGATAATAGTAATTATATGGCAAAACAACGTTTGCTGTGTCAGCTAGTATACTATATAAGTTATCCACATGATTAAAAATATTTTTTTTCTAAATACTTACTCCTAATAGCATCAACTATCTGCCAATAAAAGTCCCCTCAAAACCGTCCAGCCGTTTAATGTATAAGAAAGAAGACTCCAAATATAAGAATACGAAGAACACTATAAAAGAATACGCAATTATTTCTTACTTTTTAGAACATGTTAATATATTTGTAAGTTTGTTTTGAAGACGGTTCTTTTTTTGTTAAAATTTTTATTTATTTTTTAATTTTTAGTAAATCCGAAGTAAACTAACAAATTTATCTTAATATGTGTACACCTAAAACGTGTTGCAATGCAGCAACAATCGTAAGCTCATTGCTATTTGATTACAGACACTTATATTTTCTGCCATAAACCGCACCCTTACTGTACGCCGTTGAGGAGATCCATTGATCATCATATTTAACTACAACCATGCCGAAGTTACGGTAGGCAACTCAAATATCTGGATAGCCTATGGAAGATTCTGCCGAGTATCGTTCATTGCTCCTAAGAATTGAAGAGTTCCGTCACTTTGTTATGGGTTCCATCATCAGAACCTAACCAAACTATCACAAAACACCCCTTGACGTATATCCTTTACAATAAAAAAAGAATCATCGAAATCAGTTGTCGTGATCTTGAGTTATTCGTCCATTTGTCGCACACATGCTTAATGCAAATTTAACACTTATCCGGTTTTCTCAAGGATGCCATCATCAGAACTGGATTAAAAAAAAAATGGGACTCTATGACGAGCACCACCTTTCATATAAAAAAAAAAATCATCGGGACAAGACAATCAGTCGGGAGGTAACAAACATAAAAAAAATAGTAATACAGACGAATTGATAACCTCTTCCGTTTTTTGAAGTCGGTTAAAAATAAAAATATTTAATAAATTCTCTTTACGAAATTTGAATTTTTAAAATAGAATTTCTATACTAACAATTAATTTACAATGATTTTGTTTAAATTTAAATTGAGGTTAGCTATTAATTAGCGTTGAGAAGTATGTGTGGATTAAAACTGATTGACAGAGTAAGAAATAGTGTGGTAAGAGAACGTTGTGGTATCAAAGAAGATGTAGTGACTAAAATTGAGTAAGGTATGCTTAGTTGGTTTGGGCATGTAGAGAGAATGAGTGAAAGGAGACTGACAAAAAAGATTTATGAGTCAAGAGTGAATGCGAAAGTTGGAAGGGGAAGACCAAGGCAAACGTTCATGGATCAAATCCAGGAAATTTTAAATAAGGGCCAGGTCAAGAATACTCTAAACCGACGAACTTGTATGAAAGGTTTATTGAGAATGGAAGAAGCGAAGGAGATATGCAAGGATCGTGGCAAGTGGAAGGACGTGGTCTCTGTCTACCCATATGGGAATGAGGCGTGATGCTATTTATGTATGTACTTTTACTATTTACAAAATCACTAGGAAATTTAATTTAATATTCATCATCTGAGTTTTTATTATATAATTTTTTTAAAACAAAATAAATGTATTTTTATAATTCTCTTTCATTTTTAATTATTTCCTTCCTCTTTGTCTCGGAAATCTAAAGTTTTAGATTAATATAAATATAACCAAGACTTAAAAATTAGTTTGCCAAAGAAGTTTCACTTCTATGCTTCACATGTGTACTTTGTACGCACGCACTTTTAATTTTTATAGAATGTGAACAAACAGAAAAGTGAATCTCATTTGGTTTATATTGTATTAAATTATTTAACGAAATATCGATATTAGTAAATGAATTTTATATATCTGTAAATTTTGTAGTATTTCTTTCTAAGTAAATGTCCATTATTTGAAAACTACAAACAGACAAGAATATTATTTTTTTCCATAGATAGATTGAATTCTTTCCAAGTACAGATTATCCAACGGGATTTGGTCTAACGCTTTATTCCTATTTAACATTAATAGGAAGCTCTATTGAATTAATGTTGATGGATCATGCGGGATCGTTCACTGAATGATCGGTCACATCAATAAATATTGTTAATGCTTCATATAATTTGATTTCCCTCTTTAATAGAGCTGGCAAATAAAGTATATAGATGTTTGTATTCAACAAACTGAAAATGAAGAAGCAGTTATTCTTTTTTCATTACTTTTTAGAATATTGTTTCTATAGTAGAGCTTTTCTACAAAAGCTTTTACTGGTTTTGCAGTGAAGGGTTTATTTTCAAGACCACCATGTGTTGTAGATTCAGCTACGAGAATTTGGACAGTAATGAAGAGAAAATGAAACAATAAGATCAAAGGAAAATAGACCAAAATGGGGAACTTCTCGTTTAGGTCTTTTTGAAAAGAAGATAACGTCCGCATCAATGAAGCAATTCATATATATAAAATCAAAGCAAATAAGATTTTGACGTTCACATTTTATTATAAAAGTTTTTCAAAGATTTGTATTGCCCTTACTAATATTATAAATGCGATAGTAACTCTATATTTAGCGTTTTTTACATTAAAACTACTATATCGATTTACGTGAAATTTGATACATAAATAGTCTTGAGCCTGAGAAAAGATATAGGCAACATTTTAATACGAGAAAAGGGTTGTATAAAAATATCGACATTTTTAGAGTTGTAAGTTTAAAACTTATTTTTAAGGCTGTTGATTCGATATAAATAAATATACTATTCAAAGAACGTCAAAAATTTGTTCCCAAGATTGTAAAATACCATTCTTTACTAATATAATAAATGCGAGAGTAACTCTGTCTCTCTGCTGTGCTGTTACGCCAAAATTACTGATCCGATTTACATGAAATTTAATACACAGTATAAAGCCTGAGAAAAGATATAAACTACGTTTTAATATGATAAGAAGGCTTTAAGGGTCAGAAGTATCTTTAATTTTAGAGCTGGAAGCTTGAAACTTATTTTTAAGGCTGTTGATTCGATAAAAATAAATATGGCTTTGAAAGTATGACAAAAATTTACCTGCAAGGTTGTAAAATAACATTCTTTACTAATATCATAAATGCGAAAGAAACTCTGTCTGTAGCGGTTTTACGCCAAAACTACTAAACCGATTTACATGAAATTATACACACAGATAGTTTAGAGTCTGAAAAAGGACTACTTTTTAAAATAATAGGGGTTGTAAAGGGTAGAAGAATCGTCGCTAGAACTAAAAGCTTGAAACTTACTTTTGGAGCTGTTCATTCGATTTAAATAAATGTGGCTTTCAAATTTCGTAAAAGTTTTACACTCAAGGTTGTAGAAAAACATTCTTTACTAATTTTATAAATGCGAAAGTAACTCTGTCTGTCGCGCTTTTATGTTAAAATTACTGAACCGATTTAAATGAAATTTGCTATACAGGTAATCTCAGAAGGGACAATAAGCTCATTGTAGAATAGCATTAAAGTATTAATGCGTATGTGTTTTATTTGTGAAATATTTAGCCTAATTTATTAAAAATGTGATCCAAAAACACTTCGAGGGCACAGCTAGTGTAATATATTTACTTATCCTTCCATTTCCTATTCGTTTTGGTTAGTTAACACAATATTTATTGATATATTTGTTGTCGTAAAAAGTACGACGCGCGCTTATTAACGTACGCCCACTGGAAGGTATATACATAAATATTTAGTAGAACAATTCTGAGCACACAAGCCGCAATTAATCGTAGTCGGGTTTAGTTACTATAAAAATAATTCGGAATTCACGCTTTAAAAACGCCTATATTAAAAACAATCGGCAAAACATAAAATATAGTAGAATAAGTTAAAACAAAGAATAAACAAACGGGAGAGCTGATATTTTTTCATGTAGTAATTTGAACCGCAATGGATAATGTACTATTGTACGTTTGTACGTATCTGCAATGAATTAGGCAGTTGCGGTCTAATTATTTATTAATGCCAGAGCTATTGCTGTATTTATTCTGGTGAATGTTATCTGGTTTTATTTATTGGTAGTTGATTTGAGTGATTTTGTCTGCGTCAGATGAGAGATAACATATTTGATTACTATAAATAAGGTAAAAGTGAGTCAAATTTAAAAGATATTCATCAGAATCAAAATATACTTCAGTGGTCTATCTGTTTATAATAAATCTACCACCGGATCGGAAAGTTGATTCCGCTGAGAAGAAACCGGCAGAGAACTCAGGAGTTACTGTTTTAAATATAGTTTTGTAGACTACAATGTATAAAATATTGCTTCTGTGTGCAACTGGAATCAAACTCAAACATTTTTATTTTTTCAACATTATGATATGATGTTTTTGACATATTTATTAAAAAATCCGGAGGCAAATACAAAAGTGATCTTATAAAAAATGTATGCACAATCCGACAAATGATTTCTGAAACTTCTTCGCCATAAAATATGGCATTACAAGTTGGTCTTTATATTTTGTAATAAATTTTACATTTTAAGAAAAAAAATTTCATTGATGCTCCGCTCCTTTGGTCGTAATTTGATGTTATATAGCATATAGACTTCCTCGACAAATAGTCTACCCAAAACTAGAATAATATTTGAATTCGAGCAAGTGAGATAAGCGCGTTCAAACAAATAAATATACAAATTAGTCAGCATTACAATGTTAGCATAGATTGAAATATTTATATTGAGTAATTAATACGTGAAACAAAAATTTCATATAGGTTTTCACGAAAATTGCACGGACGGAGGAGGATCCATTACCTCTGCGCTAAAGGAGGCCACCGCTTTCCAACACTCTTCCCGCTCCACCATAATTCTCACGACGGTGGGCAGGGAGAGGACGATCGACCCTAATTCGGTCACAAGGCCAGGTCTCTCGGCACTTTCCAACTGGGACACACCGCGACCGTGTGCGCCGCCGAGTGAACGGCGCATCCACACTCGTGGCACTCCACAGTGTGCTCCCTACGGGCCACCCGGTATAGATACCTCCCGAAGCATCCGTGATCCGAGAGGATCTGCGCCAAGTGAAACGTGGTCACGAGCTAACCAGCGGGCATCCGACTTCCGCCAATACACGTCCCGAGTATATTTGCGCGTCCAACTTCCAGCGGACGGTAACCGCTAATACGCAGGCTCCCAAGAGATGGTGCAGTAACCTCGGACGATCCTGACTGCCTCGGCAACAGAGCTTGCTCTCGCAGAGAACCTTCTAATGTCAAATATCCCGCCCAGATCGCACCATCCTTGAGGACAGGCGGCGGCATCCTGCCCTCGGCTTGCCGACGTTGGGCACAAGCCTGCTCAACGCGCCAGTCGCTCCTATTACCTTGGGAGCCAAGAGCTCGAGAGAAACCTCGAATATCCACCTGCCGTCACGCGTAATAAATATATATATATATAAATACTTGAACATACGTTGGATCTTGATGGAGACTGCCCAGACTACTAAGACGCTCTTCGCGGTCCGTGGAAGCAGATGGCTGCCAACCTCCAACCCGAGCCGTCGGAATCTCGCCACACGCGCGGGGCACACCTACATTGGCTAACGCCGACTCAGAATATAATAATAATTGTAACTACATTATATTATATCGTTTTAATTTCATTTTAGTCAGAGTAACTCTAAAAATGAATACGAAATAAAATTTTACTTTTTAGGGCATATTAATTTGTTTGGAATAGGTCGTGTTGAAGGCGATTCCTTTTTTGTTAAAATTTTTATCTATTATAACGGCATTGAAGTTGACAGTGATCTCACCTGATAGTATCTTTTTCGAGGTATTTAACCTAATGGTTTTTAGACACTATAGTATCGGAACGTAAATTTTTTGTTAGGCAAAATGTATTTCCTTTGAAATGGTAACTAGCGACGACCGAAGTCTTACCTAAATGTATCCTTCCGGAAATCCAACCTAAGACCATAATGACACCGTTACGCAAGTCTGGTTTAAAAATTGTGTCATTATTGGTACGCTGTATTAATTTTTCATTTTTTTTAATGCATTTTCTGTATAACTAATTGAGTTTCTGACTGAATAACAGTTATAATACAATTTTATACATTTGAATTAATTCATATACACTCATTGCTGAGGAGTCGAGTCTTTTCAATCGTAATTTGATCTCGTTTATAATTTTCACGTCATCCAGATGATATATCACACTAATTAGGTGTCTGTAGAGAGGTTCTTAGGTTTGTTATCTTTCGTTAGCGAGTGTGAATCAAATTAGAGGTATCGATTTTAAAAACAAGGTCATACGTTTCATTCATTCGGATTGAGTGTTTTTCCCATATATGTATTCAGATTGGGATACAAAAATGATTTTCATCCGTATTCTATATTGTAATTTCTGATTTGGTATGCATAAAAAGGTTAAATTGAGCCAACTATAAAAGATAGACATACGATTTTTTAAAGGGAAACAATTATACAAGAATTTTGCGAAAATTTACACAACAACGAGATCAACGATTTTTAAATATTATTCATTGGTGGTGGCTCCTGTTTATTTATTTAAAAAAGGGCGAGAATTAGAAGTAAACCTACTTACTGGTAGCCTCAACATGCTTATATAATTAAATTACACTAAAGGAAAAAACATGTTACATTAAATGAAAACCAGAATTATGACTAAAACCACAACTAATTTAGATATTTAATAATTACAAAGTAACCAACTAGAGATATATAATGAACTGAGGAAGATGAATTCCTTCTATTGATCTATATAGCTTTTTTTTTATAATATTTCATACAGGATTTGTAAACAAACAAACTCCTCAGCTTTATATTAGTATAGGCATGTATATACACTTCGCATCGGAATTCACAAAAACTGTTTATTGTTTCTGAAAATATAAATTAATCGACTTAATTTTCCATTAAATTGAAGGCTTGAAGTTATAATTGCATACTTACAAAATAAGAGAATATTTTTCTAAATATACTTTAATACCACAATTGTTTCTAACATACTCGACAATAATCCGTGCGAGGAAATATGCAAAAGTTTGTTCGCTTGTTGTTGGACCTTTATTTTCTAGTTTCAACTAAAGCTATACCAAGTTTATCCAACTGTGACCTTCTATTGAATCAAAGTATTGCAGACATTTCCATATTATCTTTGCTATTTATAAAATAAAATAACATAATGACGGTGGCTGTGTTATGGACACAGGTGTTTGTTGTACGTGAATATGTCTCGTAACAGGGGCTTTCCCTTCCGCCATGCGTGATGTGTTACAGCCCTTACTCAGCGTAATAAATTCTTTAATCTTTTAGCTATCCAGTAGCGTAATTGAATTTTGGATGGAGGTGATAGATATGTAGCTACAACACCAAACTGTATCCCCCGACTATGTGTTCATTCGTTGTTTTCAAAGACGTATCCTCATCTCTTAAGCAAATTTACCACTTATGGTTTCTACACAGCATCGTAAAGTAAAGTAAATATCAGCCTATTAACTTCCCAGTGCTGGGCACAGACCCCGTCACCCATAGAAGAGAGGGTTTTTAAAACATAGACTCACCAAGTTACTCCACTGCGGGTTGGCTGGTACAGTACAGCGTGGTACCAAAAAGTAAATCCTTGGCTTGGCTGCTCATCTTTGCCGTTATGGTGATAATTAGCTTCGGCCGAAGCTTCTCACTAGTTTAGATTTGGGCAATTTAGAAAAATACCTACGACCTCTGCTTACGTCAGCTAGCCAATTCTGCTCGTTCACATCGTTGCGCCAGCGAGGCATTCAAACAACTACGTCATTTATGACTGCGATTGGTTTACGAAAAAGCATTTCCCAGTAGAAAATAGTTTAAAGTGCATGCGTTAAAAGTACACATGTCAGAAGTAAAACTCATTTAGCAAACTAATATTCAAGTCTTGTTTATATTTATACAAATCGAAACTTAGAGGGATTTCCGAAACTTAGAGGGAGGTAATAAGGAAGATATGTTATAAATTTAATTGTCATTAAAATATTGAAAGTGTCTAAATTTAATACAAATAATTTATTGAAATCTCAAATGACGTCAATATTAGAAATTATTAATTTGGTTTTCGAATTTAAAATTTAGAAAAGTTTATATTTTATGAATAGTATAATAACTGCCTCATTGTTCTAGTGGTTAGCATGTTCGACTACAGACATGAGGTCCTGGGTTCGAGTCCCGGGTCGGGCCAATTCAAAAATCAATATTGAGTATACTGTTAAGATTTTCTCAATATTTGCCAGAAATTGGGAAGTTGGCGGTATGATCCACCCCCGTGCCTCGGAGAGCACATCTGACTATGTGACTGAAGGAATAGAGAGTGCACTTGTGTACTATGCCATCCAATCTGCAGCGGTACAGAGTGGTGGGCCTATGCTCTAAAAACCCTCTCTCCTTAGATTGAGGAGGCCTGTGCCTGGCAGTGGGACGTTAATGGGCTGCTACTTACTTACTTTTACTTTTTATTGTAATAAATTATTAAATGACAAATGCCACATGTTATTTGTAAATGTTAAAACTACCTAACCTTCAAAAGAACTAGCATAAGAAACGCTGCACATATTCGTGACGCTAATCACGCGTTTCATCCATAAAAACTTTACCAGTAACCAAAAAATAGTATCACTTTAAAAGATAATAGAAAAAGGTAACCAATCATAGCATAGATGCTTCCACATGATATGTCATTACAACCAGCTGTTAAGTTTCTGTCACGCTTTATGATGCTATAACCTACTTACTGACTACATTGTAAGACTTCCAGCTTTATATTCTCCAGGAACCGTGTTTCCTTATTCATGAAAGCTTGCCGGAGACGTAATTCTATCCAACGATTTAATCCCATTACTGCATTTATCATTTAAATCTGTGTAAGAAAGACAATTTTATTGAATGTGTAATCTTTTGAAGTCAGAACTTCATTTGGAGCGATGTGCATATTTTGTGGGTATTCAATGGGACTGAGTCATCATGCTTGGCTATGTAACGCTTGTTAGAATAAAAAAAGGTAGAGTTATAATTAATGCGGCAATGTTATATTTTAATTCATTAATATAAAATTGACAATATTCTTTTTTGTCGCGGGGTAATGCATTTACGCACTCCGACTAAAGGTCGGGAGTATAGGACACCGCGAGGGTACAAACTCGCAATACCCACTAAAACCCAGCGAGACCGCCATCAACCATGAGTAGGGAGCCAGAGGTTCGTTGAGGCATTCCTCTCTGGCCCTTTGATTGCAGCTCACAGATATTCAACAGGGGGAGCAGTTGTATGAATCTACGCCTTCTGTTTCCTTCACCCCTAGGTCGAGGCTGGAGTGCTTCAGCGGCATTCACCCTCTCCCTTTGCCGTGCCTCCTTAAGCGAGATGACAGTCTCGCAAAAGGAGGCAACCGCGCTCCAGTCCTGCTCACAAGTAAGTATTGCTTCTATAATACTTGCCAGTGAGAGGTCTGTGCCGATCAGCGACGTCATAATGAGTCGCTGAGGTCCCCAGGCGGGACATTCTGCCACAGTGTGGTGGGCTGTGTCTGACGAAGCACCACACTAGTGACATCTGGCCGACGGCTCACAGCCAACAGTTTAATACAGGTATTTGCCGAAGCAACCATGACTGGTAAGCACCTGTACCAACCTGTAGGAGAGCGATTCGTGCTCTCTACCCAGCCATTTGTTAAGATGAGGGCAGATCGTCCCTATTATGGCCCCGCCCGCTGCTGGGGACCCGAGATCCTCCTTCCATCTTTGGAAAAAACCATCTTCCCGGCGGGGAATCGAACCCCGGTCTTCCGCGTGACAGGCGGGGATACTTACCACTATACTACCGAGGATGTTAAAATTGACAATCATACTATTATTTGTAGGATAATTTAGACGATTAATAAATGAATTACTTCAACCATTAAACAAATAAAAGAATATCCCACAGAGGTTTCTGTTAGTTAGATTAATATTATACTGATTATTGTCAATAGATCTATGATGGATGGCAATATTTTGATAGATGGTGAACAAGTAGAAGAGGTGAAAGAATTTGTATACTTGGGATCTAAATTTACAAAAGATGGAACATGTGAAAGTGATATTGAAAGAAGAGTGAATGCAGGGAATATGTTAAATGGTGCTCTATACGCCTTTATGAATAGCCAGATGGTGTCTGAAAGGGCTTATCTGGCAGTGCATGCTGGAGTGTTGGTGCCAACACTTATGTATGGTAGTGGATGTTGGGTATGGCAGAAGAAACACAAAAGTAAAATAAATGCGGTAGAGATGAGAGCGTTGAGAAGCATGAGTGGATTAAAACTGAGTGACAGAGTAAGAAATAGTGTGATAAGAGAACGTTGTGGTATAAAAGAAGACGTAGTGACTAAAATTGAGAAAGGTATGCTTAGATGGTTTGGGCATGTAGAGAGAATGAATGAAAGGAGACTGACAAAAAGGATTTATGAGTCAAGAGTGAATGCGAAAGTTGGAAGGGGAAGACCAAGGCGAACGTTCCTGGACCAAATCCAGGACATTTTAAATAACGGCCAGGTCAAGAGTACTCTAAACCGACGAACTTGTATGAAAGGTTTAATGAGAATGAAAGAAGCGAAGGAGATATGCAAGGATCGTGGCAAGTGGAAGGATGTTGTCTCTGCCTACCCCTATGGGAATGAGGCGTGAATGTTAAGTGAATGCCTAATGTTAAACAAATACACATTCAAAATTACATATATATTGTACAATAAATAATATATTTTATTAATATATAACAAATAAACAGTCGTATTTTGTATTATAAGTTTTTTTATAACAAGAAAAAGTTTTATAGTGCCTTCTCTACGATTTCTTTATTAAAAGGCACCACAAGTATTAATGTAATGTGCGAGATATTTTTTGTATAAATATAAATAGAAATAGCTCGGATAAAGTTTACTCTATTACTGCAGTGACCGTAACTCTTTAAGAGGTGGTATTTATAAAGACTTCAAACATAATTATCAGAATTTCTTAATTTAAAGGTTGGGAAGTTTCAAATTGTTGCAAACGGACCGTTTAATCCTTTGCTTGAACTTGGCCAAGATACTCTAAGAGCCTGTCTCATGTATTATAAAACTATTGTATAATATAGAATATTTGGGAATTAAAATTTTATGTGAGAATTAAGCATTTCTCGTGCGTTTTTATTCACTGGCCATATCACTGCTGTATCTTATAATTTGGTCCTTCGAGACGGATATGCTAAAAGCTAAAATGATTTTTGGAACGCACAGGAACAGGATGAAATCAACAGACATAAGCAAATACAATCAAGGACGGCAGTATGCAGTGGAATAACCAGGACCTAATAATTTCATTCTTACAACCGTAATTTTTTTTTCTAAATAGCAATGAATTATCTATAATCTTCTTTTTAATAATTTAAGAGATGATGCAAGACAATAACGTATTTTGATTGTATAATTCTTCTGGACATGTAAATTTGCGTGTATCTACACGTGTGTGTTTAGATAGGTTAAAACTGATTGAGACTTACAATTAATTCCAATAAACAGTGAAATATTCTATATTTCCAGGGGAAACAATTACAAGTGTGACATTGTTAAGAAAACTACATATTCGCTCATTTAAAATGCATTGCATAGCGTATAGATCTCAGTTATTAAAAGCCCATTATATTCGAATGGTTATATTAATATATCAAAATTTGCTCAACATATTAACATTTAGATCGAATTAGTATTATGCTGAGAGAAATAGAGACTTATAATAGATTTTTTTATATTACTAGCTGACTCGACAACCGTTGTTTTGCAATATAATGTATTTCTAGCGTATATTTTGGAGATAGAAGAGTAAAAATTTGGATTTATGCTTTAATTCTGAATTATAAATAAATTAAAATCGATTTTTTTTGTGTAAAAAAAAACAAATTATATTTGTGGGGATCACACGTAACATTTAGGGGTATGAAAAATGACCATTTCTTTGGCAAATAAGACATGGAGTTTGGCAATTTTATCTAAACTGCTATTATAATTTATTTATATTTTGTGTTTTAGTATGTATGTATGTTATTAACGTTTTCCCACAAAATCTACAGGACTGCAAAAATATTTTCACCATTAGAAAGCTGTATTTTCCCTGAGCTCCATAGGCTATATAAAATTTGTCAAAATAAAATTGGGAACCCTAAAAAAATCCATTAATGTAACCTAAGATTTGAAACAATTTGCCATCTCGTGTGCTGCGGAAACTATAGATGATAGAAAAAAAAATGTTCTACAATATTATAGAAGGTATTAATATGTACAAAAAAGCTCACGATACCTTTCAGTTAACCTTGTAAAATCATTAATTGACATCGTTGCACCAGACATGGCGGTAATTTTTAACAATTGTGTAGATTGTGGTGTATTTCCTGACTTAATGAAGTACAGCAAAATAATACCGATGTTTAAGTCAGGCAGTACTTCGAACCCTAGTAACTTTAGGCCAATATCGGTTCTCCCAACCTTTAGTAAAATATTTGAGAAAATAATGTTGAACCAGTTGCTAAAACATTTCAAAAAATATAATTTATTACATAATAAGCAATTTGGCTTTACTCGAGGTCGCTCGACTACCGATGCTGGCGTACAGTTATTACTCAATATCTACGAGGCCTGGGAGGATTCACGTGACGCGCTTGGCGTTTTCTGTGATCTGTCTAAGGCCTTCGATTGTGTTCAGTATGAAACCCTGATCGGGAAATTGCGACACTATGGCCTCGCGGGCACAGCATTAGACCTGATGAGTTCATATTTAACCAATAGAACGCAAAAGGTCTGTGTCAATGGCAAGCTTTCTGCGGGGTCTGTGACAAAAATGGGAGTCCCACAGGGTTCCATACTAGGACCATTTCTTTTCCTCATTTATATCAATGACCTTCCTTACTTTGTTAAGGGTGATCATGAGATTGTTCTGTTTGCTGATGATACTTCGCTGTTGTTTAAGATTAATAGGCGACAAACAAATTATGACGACGTAAACAGCTCTCTCAATAAAGTGGTACAATGGTTTGAAGCTAATAATTTATTGCTCAACGCAAATAAAACAAAATGTATTAAATTTAGTCTGCCTAATGTTAAACAAATGCAAACCATTGTTAAACTTAATAATGAGGAACTAGACCTTGTAGACAGTACCGTTTTCTTAGGCATTACGTTAGATAACAGATTACAGTGGGGGCCCCATATAAGTGGTCTATCGAACAGGCTCAGCTCTGCGGCTTACGCAGTTAAAAGAATTCGTCGTCTGACAGATGTTGATACTGCCAGACTGGTATATTTCAGCTATTTTCACAGCATTATGTCATACGGTATTCTACTTTGGGGTAATGCTGCTGATATAGATGCAATATTTGTGCTGCAGAAAAGGGCCGTTCGTGCGATTTACAATATGGGTCCAAGAGAGTCGCTAAGAAACAAATTCAAGGCAGTTAACATAATGACAGTTCACTGCGTATATATATTAGAAAACTTGTTGTATGTACATAAAAACATTGACTCTTTTAATAAAAAGAGTGAATGTACATCATATAACTTACGAAACCAAAACAAACTTGTTATAAATTCTAGTAGGCTGCATAAGATTAACAACTCATTTAAGGGTAACTGTATACGTTTCTATAATAAACTCCCACAAGACGTTCTAAAGATGTCAATTAATAAATTCAAAGTCTTTGTTAAAAGAAAGTTGATAGAAAAATCGTATTATAAGTTGCAAGATTACCTAGACGATAGAAACGCTTGGGAGTGAACAAATTGCTCTAATTTTAATTAAAATATAGTAAACTAATTTGTTATTGTAATGATGATGGTAAAAAAAAAAACCCGACTGAGTTTGTTGTGGGTTCTTCTCGGATCAGGGCGCGAAGGAACCCTCGTAACTTTAGATTTTAAGCCGATCTTGAGTACCGTCATCAGATGTATATTAGAATCAGAGTGTGGAAAAAAAATATAATTTGACGATTCAAAAGTGCTGTAATATGCCTACTTGAATAAAGATATTTTTGATTTGATTGATTTGATACCATATGTCTAACTACTGTAGTTATGCCACTATAAATAGTATTAGATAAATTTATATGCCGTGCGAGTAAAATATTTGGCACGGACTCTTAGCTTAACTTCTTCTCAGTGGGGGTCCTTCGGGCGAATTTAATTAATTTGTCGCTAGAAAACTAATGCTTTTACAAGTTCTTTTGAAACCCTTTATGTCGTGATGTTATTTATTAGAAATGAAATATACTTAAAAGAAACCTCTATGTCGCATTAGTAACAGCAGTAATTTTCCAAAGATATTTAGTTTATGTTTTCATAGCAACATATTTTGCTTTCAATTTACAATTATATATTTTAAATGAGTTTTATTAGCTAATTTTATACAATTTTATATTTATTAGTGCAAAAACAACTTCATCGTATGCTCTAACGCGTTATAAAAATATAATTTTAAATTAAATTTCATTTCTATGATAACCGATATACAAATCCATTGTACCATTTTCCTCTGTGTTTTAGATTAATTAAGGTCTAATAGGGGGTAATTTAATTTTTTTTTATTAGCCTGGATTATATATGTATCTATATATTTAAATGTGTGAATATGAAGAAATACGTAATCACCTAGTGCACATATAATCTTAAAATGATATCATACATAGGTCATACAAAAATCATTAAACTTTAAGTAAACATGACGTAACGATGACTTTATTTTTTTCTTACTAACAGGTAACACTTCACTGTGATACCTGATGGTGACGATACCATCTAAGATGGAAGCGTACTAATTTGTTAAGGAGCAATTTAACTTTTATGGTCTCTACACAGTATTGTACTGGAACACAAATCTCTTTATTTGGCGATACTTTTTTGCTGGTAGGGTGATAACTATTTCCTAAAATCGTTTAACCGGGGGTAGAACCCAGAATCTTTGCTAAAAGAGTGACTCGCAAGACTGCGCCAGCGAGGCCGTTTTTTATGTCATATATGGAATAATGAGGTCAACTGGACATCATACGTACGTCATTTTTAATTATCGAAGTTCTTACTTTCAGACGAGTTGAAAAATGACTCATATATGACTCACATATAAGTCATCTATTCTTTAAGACTATTTAATCGTATACATACATTACACTATCATTTCGACGTCACTTTTACGTAATGTATCCTCTAGGAAATGACCGTGTAAATTGAGAATGGTTATATTGCTAAATTTCAAGACAATCACGAATAATTTTGAAGATCTTGTGATGAATGAGTAAGCTTAGAAGAAACGGTTTGAGGAATACCAGGTACATGGTTAAAAGCAGACACAAATTGTTAGATTTTTTGCAATTTTTTAAAGTGATATTTGAAAAGTTTACATACACATAAGATATTAAAATACTATAGATATATATAGTACATTAATAAATTATGTATACTCGTAAATGTATATGTTTATATCTCTAGAACTACTGTAGTTATCTCACTATAACTATTTTTTTGCATTTTAAAAGGTAAGTAAGGTGCCGACAATAATCAAATCATGTTCTTCTTACATATGTATTAATCCTTATCCTATTAAATTTATTAAAAACCGTTGTTATACCTGTAAAATATTTTTAAATGATTAAAATCGGAGAAGTTCTGAGACAATAAATTATTACAAATAAATTTCTTCTCTAATATTATTCCGGTTCGGAAAGTTGATTCCGCTGAGAAGAAGCCGGCAAGAAACTCAACGGTTACTCCTTTTAACATAGCTTTTTTTTTGTAGGTTACAATCTATTTAGCTTTCATATGCAACTGGAATCATGTCCAAACATCTTTGTCGCTTAAATAATCTTCCACATTATATGCCTTTTTTATTAGGACATTTTTAACATACTTCTTAAAACTATGTGGAGACAAACCCAGAAGTGACTCAGGTATCTTATTAAATATGCCTATGCTCAACCCGACAAATGACTTCTGAACCTTTTTTACTCTAAAATTTAAAAATGTATTCGTTAGATGTATACTCGTTGTAAAGTAAAATCTGTATATTGATTAGATTATGAATATAAGTGTGTATCTAATAATATAAGGAAGTAATTAGAAAATAAGTGAAATAAATCTTCTATATTAACGAAATTAAATCTGTAGTCCAACTTGGTAGACTTTCCACTACCACGAGATCGGTATCTACGTCAATGAAACCGCAGGATATTGCTAGTATTTTATAAAATTCTTGCACTTTCCGGGGTTCCTGGAAGAGATCTCTTTGAGAGATAAGGTATACTAATTTAGTGTGACTTCTTTATTTGGTTCAACGAAATGCTATTCTATTTCACAGGATACGTACAATTGAAACTGAACTATGTTATATATCTTTCAAGTGTCATCAGTAGTTAATTGTCTGACATTGCTGGCGGTTTGCGGTCGACCGCATCTAGTGTGTTACAAATTACAATTGAGTTCTAGTGTAATAAGTACGACTGATGGATATTTGTACAGCTAATTAAATATTTAATTAGTCAATTCAATAAAAATTCAAGTGTCAGTCAAGTTAGGTAAACAATTTTGCATTTAGATTGATGTAGATAGAAGTATGCTTTATGAACACCACCAACAAAAAATAACATGAACTTATCGCGTTCTGGCCTTCCATTGTATAAATAAAGACAACCACAGTCAATTTTCACTGAGATTATTTATTACTTTAAACTAAATGATTAATTAATTTTTTAATTAAAATACAATAACCAATAATTTATGGGTGCAAGGTGTGCACCGGACACAAATTCGGCAATTTTACACTAGTTTCTGCGAGTGGGGGTAGTTCGAAAGTTGGTAGACGTACGTTGCTATCTCGCTGTACACCTTGTTATCAACATTAAAAAATGTCTTATTGCGAGAGTAGTTTATAGCAGAAAGAAGAGAGGTAGGTTGGTGTATATAAAGAAATAGACATAGATATGTTAATTTCATACAAAATATACATATACATAAATGAAAAAAGTGCATAATTGACATATATACATACAAATGCGAAAAGTGTTCAATTTGCATATTGCCATGTCTAACACATGCTTGCCAAACTTGGGCCCTAAGGAAGCAAAAACAAAATAAAATAAATTTAAAAAGAATAAAAGAAAGGTACAGTCAGTTTGTAAAAAAATTAATTGATATGATGTCACATGATAAGAGAAAAGAAGGATAAATGGACGAATATAATAACGGAATGGTACCCTAGGGAAAGCAAAAGAATTAAAGGAAGACCAGTAAAGCTATGGGAAGACGATCTGAAAAAAGTTAGCAAGACCAAAATGGCTATGTTCAGCAAAGGATAGCTACAGATGGAATGTATTGGAGGAGGCCTTAGTCTAAAGACAAGCTGTGACAGAAGAACCGATTGCCGAGAATATAGTTTAACTTTATATATATAAAAATATTAAATATTTATTCAACTTTATAATGTTGACGATTATTTAAGCGACAAAGATGTTTGAACTTGATTCCAGTTGCACATGAAAGCTAAACACATTGTACTGTACAAAAACTATGTTTAAAGGAGTAACCCTTGAGTTTCTTGCTGGTTTCTTCTCAGCGGAGACAACGTTCCGAACCGGTGGCAGATCTGTTACCAAGGGACAGAATACTGACGATTCAAAAGTGATTTTTGAGCCTACTTGAATATTTTGATTTTATTATTACTGCATCTGCATATGTATCGAATTACCACATCATAAATGGCCATTTTTTTAGAAGATCAAATGGGTATAGTGGATTATTCTTGAGAGAGACAGAGAGAGATGCCATCACGGATTTTTTTTATATCCATAAATGAGAAATTATCCCATCATACATTGTTTTGTTATATCTCCAAAGGTTTAGGCAGCGTTTTCGATGAAATCTTTCCGGCTGCTTAATTTTTTCCGTTACGTCCAACATTTGTATTTATAATACGCCAAGTTATTTGCACACCTTGACAAATTACAGATTTAAACCTGGCTCAAGAATCAGTCTAACTATTGGTGAAAACCATATGAAGATTCGTTTAATAGATTTTGAGTTTGTTGCCAACAAATAGACAAATCCGGCGACAGGACTTTGTTTTATAAAAAGTAAAGATACATATGTTTATTCCGAAAAATTATTTCTGATACTTTTATACTCTGAAATTATTATTTGTCAAACAATACAAGTATTTAAAAAAAAAAATAATTTACTATGACATTCTGAAAGCATAAATAAAATTTTAATAAATGTATAAAAGACTAGCTGCTTCCCACAGTGTTACCAGTGTAGTTCTGGATTCCGTTATGACGTATGCGGCTCCTGCCTGGTACTCTTTCTGCTCAGGGTCCCAGAAGAAGAGGCTGCAGATCCAGCAGAATAAGTGCCTACGCTTCATAGTAGGTACGTCAGGAATGACGTCATTCATCGTGACGCCAAGACGCCCACCGTGGAGGTGTTCGTCCGGCATTTAGCGAGGAGCTTCTTCCGCCACGCGGACCACTCCCCGCACACACACCTCCATAGCATTGCCAGCGAGCATCCTAGATCTGAAAGCACTGGGCGTCCCCTACCTTGTGAGCTCCTGCTGTCACCACCACCAGGTGTGGGTGAAGATGACGGCGTTGATGACTCGTCGACAGTGGCAGAACTCGAATTGACCTGGATGGTCTCGCCCGCGTAAGTTGGTGGGAACCAGCCCGTTAGAATGACGGGTAGAAACAAATACCGGGCATCGTCGATGCCTGAGATAATTAGCCCGGGCAATGAGGCATTGCCTCTAGGCCCGTACCCCACATCTTGGTTGTGAAGGACCCCAGAAGATTTCGTCATCCCTTTATTAGTGGAAATTTACGTCACGAAATGACGTAAATTTGAAACATATGAAGAATATGGCGATCACGTGGGAAGATTGATACTTTAAAATTCGTTATATATTTTGACTGGCACGTCCGATTTTAATAAGTTAAAAAATATTTTACAGGAATTGAAACGGTATTTAATAAAATATCATTTAATAGAATAAGAATGGGGACAGAGATATGAATAATATGGTTTGATTATGTCGGCACTTTTGTTGACTTTTAAAATGTAAAAAATAGTTATAGTGGCATAACTATAGTAGTTGGACATATAGCATTTCAGACTTTTTTCTAGATATTAATACCTTCTATGATATAGTAGAACATTTTTGTTCTATCACCAATAGTTTCCTCAGCCCACGCGATGATAGATTATTTGTGATTAAATTTTCCACAACTCTGGCTTCATTATTGGATTTTTTTAGGGATGCCAAATTTTTATTTCCTCCTCCTTATTATATTAGTTTGAATAAGCAAGATATATTAGATGAGTTGTTTGTTAAAAATAAGCGAAAAAAATTAGAGCTTTCCTCACACGTAATTTACACATCGTAACATAAATGTAGGTGTCATAAACTGTAATGAAATTAATTTCGGCTACCTTCATTTTTACACCACGTAAGCCTCTCGTACCCAGTGGTCATTAATATTTTAACAAGTTTGCTGATTTATCTGTTGTAATGGTGGTATAATTACGAAGAGGGACAATCCAACCTTATTTCTATATCATAACTAATTTATATATATATAAGAGATATCCAGGTCTTTATTGACTCATCACGATATCTCTTTGGAACCGTAAGGCGTAAAGACTTGAAATTTGGTGCGAATATTACTTACTATGAATGAAAGGAGACTGACAAAAAGGATTTATGAGTCAAGAGTGAATGCGAAAGTTGGAAGGGGAAGACCAAGGCGAACGTTCCTGGACCAAATCCAGGACATTTTAAATAACGGCCAGGTCAAGAGTACTCTAAACCGACGAACTTGTATGAAAGGCTTAATGGGAATGAAAGAAGCGAAAGAGATATGCAAGGATCGTGGCAAGTGGAAGGATGTTGTCTCTGCCTACCCCTATGGGAATGAGGCGTGATGCTATGTATATCACTTATTTGTAAACCAATTTGCCTAAATTAATGAAAATGCTACCAAAAAAACATTCCACGCAGACGAAGTCGCGGGTTCAGCTAGTATGTTTATACATTATTAGGGCTCTCTCGTCAAAGACTAGAATCAAAACTAATATTATAACTCCAGTGGGTATCGCTTTATATAAAAATAGGTCCCCAATTCGATAATTCTTCCGTTGTTTGGTTTATTATATTTAGGAGAAGGTTTGTGTGAAAGAAGAAATTAACGAAGTTACGTAGAACAATAAAAAAATTATTTAAACTGAATCTCCATAATGACTTTTCTAGTGTAACCTCCTTAGAGCTTTTGACAATATAAACTTTTTAAAAGTAATTATGGCGTTTGACGAATGACAGAAACGCATATATATTCTGTATGTATGTGTGTAGTGTGCTTGATATAGATTTAATGTATTTTTATCGTCGTCGTCGTCGCTTCAACCGATGGACGTCCACTGCTGGACATAGGTCTCACGAAATGATGCCCACAAGGCCCGATCTTGTGTCGCCTGGTTCCAGCGGGTACCGGTGATCCTTCTTATGTCGTCGGTCCACGTTGTGGGGAGTCTTCCTACACTGTGTCGTCCGGTGCGGGGTCGCCATTCCAGCACCTTCCGGCCACAACGTCCATCGGTTCGTCGGACTATGTGCACCGCCCATTGCCACTTCAGGTTCTCGATTCGTATTTTTGTGCATAATAAAAAAAATATTATTCTGTACTCCTCTTCTATATAGACTAGTAATGCCCCGCGGTTTCACCCACATAGATACCGATTTCGTGGCAATGGAAAGTCTACTAAGTCGGACTTATTATCTTAGATTTACATTTTTAAATTCGTTAGATCTTTTGAATGGAATGTTCTATTTAACAGGTGTTGAGACGATTTTTGATAAAATATCGTATAATGGGATAAAGATTAATACAGAGTTGTGAATAATATGGTTTGATTATTGTTGGTATTTTTATTAAGTTTTACAATGCCAAAAAGTAGTTATAGTGGCATAGCTACAGCAGTTGGACATATGGTTTCACGGACTTTTTTGTAAATATTAATACGTTCCATAATATTGTAGAACATTTTTTGTTCTATCATCAATAGTTTCTGCAGCGCGACAGATATTTTGTGACCAATTTTATCACACCTCGGGTTACATTAATTGATTTTATTAGGGATCCCTATTTTTATTTGAGAAAGGAATATAGCTTATGTGGCTCTGTGAAAATGCAGCTTTCTCATGGTGGAAATATCTTTTTTCTTTATAATATTTGTTCAGATAAGTGTGCAAAACGAGTATGAAATTGTGTTTTCACATATTAATATGTCGGAGAATAAAAGAGAAAACGGAGAAGCATAAATCACATGGGCGTAGGATTCTCCGCCGACATCGATATTAATTGGATCCATTATTTAATTTCTTATTCTGTGGGCGTTCATGGGTAATGTTGGTGCAATCAAACACTGTTAATTAACTCGGATTATAATGTTCAATCGCTTAATGTTCTAGATATCAATTTACACAAAATCATTAACACTAATAGCTAGGAACGCGTCCGTTTCAATAGTCGACCACTCCGGCCGACCGCCGCTCGAGAACTGCCAAGAGTCGGTTGGACCGCCACTTATTGACTCTGCCCCCACGCCGACATAAAGATGGCACCAGCGTTCCACAGACTATGACACACGGACCAGCGATCCATAGACTCTTGCACTCCGACAAATATATAAACAAGTACATATTCTTCAATTGAGTAATTTATTATATATATTATTTTATAACATCAAATATACTTGTTATTATTAAATATTTGATTACAATCAAAATCCTATGTCAATAAAGCCAATACGGGTAAATTCCGCGTTGGCTGATCAAAATCCTTCTGACAAACAATTTACTAATCAGCCGCGAGTTGCGTTATAACGCCCATATATTATATTACTATAAGCTTTAACATTCTGTTAAGCTTATAATGAATTTTAATTAATTATTTCATTAAAATCTAAATTTTAAGGTGTTTTGGGATATTATTTCTCATTACCAGAGTGTTTTTACCGTATTTGTTTAACATAGGGATGGATAAATGGCCTTACAGATAAAATCAATACATACTTTATTTAAATAAGCTCAAAAACCTCTTTAGAATTGTGAGTAGTCTGTCTGATGGTATCAAATCTACGCCGTATAATTAAAAAAGTTAATTCCACAGAGAATATACCAATAAGTAACTCGGTAGTTACACACTTAAATATAGTTTTTGTAGATGACGACGTATTTTTTGTTTCAAATGGAATCAAATGCATTTTTATAGCTTTAAATACCCTTCAAAATACCTTTTGTAAAAGGATGTTTTTGACATATTTGTTAAATTTATGTAGAAGTAAATCCAAAATGAAATCGGGTATCTTATTAAAAATGCGTATTCGAAAAATGATTTCTGAATCTTCTTCACTCTGAAAACAACCAGCAACGAAACACAAAATTCAAAACAGCTGACGTCTCAGCTCGGGTCAACGACCGGCACAGCTTGGGCGCGGCGCGCGCCGTGTAGTTAATTGACCCGTGCATTCGGGCACCAGCTGATTTTGATTTTGCGTTTTGCTTTTTTTTGAGTAGAGAAATGTATTTTTAATCAAATTAACGTTTTTAGCTTTAGCTTTAAAGATTTAGCTGTAGAGGAGCGAAAATAATGGTAATAAAAATTATTAAAAATATGATTTTCTATTAATCAGGATCGATTTTTTTTCCGTATTATAATCGGTCTTCGTTTTTAAAGCGGTCTAACACCTTGTATATCGGTTTTTGGATAATGATTTCCCTTTAAAAATGTATTGAGATAAGTTAAAAAGCTCTCAAACAAGTGTAGTGAAATCAGTTGTCGCCGTCTGTACCAGAGGTCGAAATGTTGAACCACAATTTATTTCCGTTGTCTGGCTTAAAAGAGGGTCTCTCTTAACGTTACATACATTAAAGTAGAAACAGCGGATTTGTTTTTTTAACAGTATTGTTATTTATTAATACTTTACAGCTGGTACCTGTCTATCTAAACTAGTATTATAGAGGAAACATTTGTGGTTTTATATGTATATATGATTTTAATTTTTTTTCTTCCATTGGAAAGCTGCATTTTCACTAAGCGAGGCTATATTACTTTATTGAAAAGAATAGTTATAACTACATTTGAAAAGTTAATTAAAGTGCCGACATTCATACCTCTGTAATAATCCTTACCCTATTAAAGACTATACTCTATTAAAGACCGTTTTAATATCTGTAAAATACTTTTCAATGATTAAAATTAGAAATACCATTTAAAAGATATAACGAATTTTAAGCAGCGACCCTTATAACTGGGCCTGCGACTGGTGAGTTGGCTTATATTCCAAGGATACCAATATATATAACTAGCTGAACCCATGACTTTATCTGCGTGGAATGTGTATTAGGTAGCATTTTCATTAATTTAGGCTAATTGATTTACAAATAGGAAACATACGCATAACACTCCCCCAAATTACAAATCTCTACACCTTATAGATCCATAGATAGAGTGATGAATCAATAGTTAACACCCCTGCAACCCTCTTGCTGCTAGAATTTCGTAAAATCCATTCTTAGTTGACCTCTACTCAAAAAAAGGAATATTCCTACCAAATTTCAAGTCTCCACGCCTTATGGTTCCAAAGATATCATGATGAGTTAATAGATACCAGGATATCCCTTATACAAGTATATAGATAACGAAAATAAATTTACAGTCCGATTTAGTAAATTTTCCACTGCCACGAGATCGGTATCTACGCGGAAGAAATCGCAGGGCATTGCTAGTTGTTAATAAAGAGAAGATATGATGATTAGTAGAGGTCTCGGATTCGATCACTGAAAATTTAGGAATTGCATTTTCTAATTTGTCTGAAACTAAGACGTACGCTTCCATGCTTCCATTATATATTTCCATTGTATTCCATTTTGGACTGTATCATCACTTACAATCAGGTGTGATGTCAGTCAAGCGCTAACCTGTCAGCAAAATTATTAAATTTATTAACGTCCCGGTTTCGTATGGGTATTAAAACTTATTGTGCCTAAATGTTTCCGTTGTAGAATCGCTTCAGTTTTATGAGTCGAAAAAGTAGATTAGATTTAGGATATATATGTCGGAGTGTAATAGTCTGTGGATCGCTGGCGCCATCTGTCTATCAGCATGGGGCAGAGTCATTGAGTGGCAGTCCGGCGCGAGTCTCTGTAGTTCTCGGATGACGGCCCGCCGGTGCGGTCGACTTTTGAAACTGTAGCGTTCCTGGCTATTATTATCAATGAGTTAGTGTAAATTGATATCGGGAACATTAAGTGATTGAACTTTGTAATCTGAGTTAATTAGTAAAGTGTTTGATTGCACAAACATTAACCAACAAACGCTCACAGTATGGACATATACAAAAAAAAACAAAGTAAAATATATATTAGTCGAATGTAACTTTGTATTTATTTTCTTGGGAAATATTATGTTCATATAACTTTTTAAATAGCGCAATGTACGTGATCATTTTTGACTAATTAAAATGTATGTAATAAATTATTCTTAACAGAAAGGTATACGCTATTGTAGATCGTTTTTTTATATTTCAAAACTATTAGGCAATGTTTTCACTGAAAGCTATTAAGTGTTGACTTTTCCGAGACTTCCAACAAGTATCCATATATTTTAAAATACTTACACAGAAACTTGACATTTTATATACCAAAACATTCATCATGAATCACTCTATATATTAGTGAAAACTGCGTGAAAATCTGTTTTGTGGTTTTTAAGTTTAAAGACGGATATGTAAGGATTTAACTGATTTATTAGTAAGAATTGAAAAACGCTTTCGCTTACACACAATGGCATCTCGAATCGTTCCTAAGAACTGTCAGGATCTCAGAAAAAATGGTTGTAAAGCATGCCTATTTCTCTGTGACAAAGGTCCGGCTGTCTTTTCAGTATTATCTCAACGAAACAATTTCTTATCAAAGTCCGTATATGACAGAGTTATTCAGTTCTCAAATTGTTTTTTTTATTAGCCGTTATTGGGATATTGAATGTCAATCATTGGTGTATTTGATAAGGCTGCCATAGCACAAGTAATAATGCTTTTATTGTATACTAAAATGGCTGATGTTATAAATTCAGTGTCTGTTTTTAATATCAACGTAACAGCTTTTTTATTATTTTTAACTAAATGAGGACAATTTGACTTGAAATCATATGAAGTAAGTTTTGTACCGAAATATATAGTAAATAACACATTTCTCCTCATTTATAAGTTTCAAGACCTCGCTGAAAAAGAAATAGATGGTGTAACAATAAATCATTTCTTATTTGTGCACGGTTTACTCGGGTAGAAAAATTTTTGCTTAAGAAAAATATGTAATGTTTCATTGCTTATATCACAGTATTTTTCCTCAGCGTGTTCCAAGTTCCCGTGGGAATTTGGACAAACCTACATCGCGGAAGAACGAAGGTATATCGAATTTTAAATAATCTGGGCACTAGTTATTGCTTTTTACTTATATATCCCGTGAGTATAAAGGCTTATCCGTTCTTATTGAATAATTACGTCGTGTAAGAATAATAGGTCAATCCTGCCTTATTGGTCTAGTGGTTAGCATGTTCGGCTTCAAATATGGAAATCCTGGGTTCGAGTCCCTGGTTGGGTGAATTCAAAAATTGGTATTGAGATTTCCATTAAAATTTTCTCAGTATTTGGAATGTGCTGCCCCAGATCGCTAATTACTGATATTTTATCACATTATTGTTACTGAAAAGCAATTTTTTCCGTAGACTACATATTAGGTACCTAGTATTTTTATCACAGATGTAGTATATAGAGATACACAAAACATATCATAGACACTGACTATGAAGAAGATGATATTATGTTAAGAGATATAATCTCAAGGTGAAGACGAGGTAGAATCGTCTAAAATCTTAGTTTTTCCCATTAAAGGGATCTAAAAAATAAAATAAATTAAAGGTGCGTGCGTATCAAGTACACATGTCAGAAGTGAAACTAAACTAACTAAAACTTAAGATTTTCTATACTTAGAGACATGGAAAAGGGAAGACATGTAAGGAATTTAATTGTCATTAAAAATTTGTATTCGAATTTAAAATTTCGAAAAGAGAAATTATGATATAGTTTTATTTTATATTTCATGAAAAATTCTATATTAAATGACGAGTGTCAAATTAAAATGCCACATGTTATTTATAAATATTAAAACTACCTAACCTTCAAATGAATTAGCATTAAAAACGCTGCAGATCTTCGTGACGCTAATTACGGGTTTTATCCGTAAAAATTTTACCCTCCTGCGACTAAAGAAGTTTCACTTCAAAAAAATTTAAAACTTTACTGTTTATCTCTTATTAAATAATTGTATTTGCTAAAAATTATATTAAATTGTTCCATAATATGCCCTTTCTTCCAAAAGTAGTTACATACACGTTGGTGTAAGTGCTCATAAAAAACACTGCATCTTTAGAACTTGAGGTTATTAAAATACTCGCTTACTCCAAAGTTAAATATTAACAGTAAAGTCATAACCCTCTTTTGGATTTAAAGTATTTTCGTTACTTGTGATTTTATCAGTAAAGTAGCAAGTAAAGGATATGTTACTTACTTATCCCATGTTTACTCCAATTAAGAGTGAAGGAATAGAGAGTGCACTTGTGTACTAAGCCTGCCAACCAGCATTGGAGTAACGTAGTGGGTCTATGATGCAGGTACTTCCCGAAACAGCCGTGTCCGGTGAGCACCGGCACCAATCTATACGAGGGCGTTCCATGGCTCCTGCACAACCAATGCACCAGCAAAGGGCGGAACGCCTCCACCATCGCCACACCTTCTATGGCGGTCTCAAGATCCTCCCTCCATTTTGTTATCAGAGTCCTATGGGCTAAGACTCTGATCCTTCGGACCTCGTCATTACCAGGCGGTCCGCCTCTAGTCCTCGCGTCTTGTCTACATTGATACGTAGCGGCGAGGACTTCCGCCTGAAGCTCCTATGGGGCGCCAGGAGCGTTGATGCCGCCCAGGACACCGTGCGGTATCCACGGATCGTTTTAAACGCTATTACTCTCTGCACCCTTCGCAAAAGAGCTTTATTACCAACGGCAAATGGCCTGCCACTTACCTAACATGAGCCAGATACAAAAATAAAACCGATTTATTGTTTCAATATTTATCAATGACACTTAAATCAAACTTCTGAATCGTTTCCAAACAGAATGTGCTCCGTGAAAAAATAAATTTCTATAGACTCAGTGAAAAGTCAATACAACATATAATGAAAACTTCCAATGTTTGTCGGAAATCATTAAAAGTTCCAGCTGAATCGTTTCCTGTGATAAATTTTTTCAATTTTTTTTCAGTCATACAGAACGTATCTCGTATGTTTTTGTATATAATTTTATTATCGTATATTTTAACAATGCAGAAAAAGCAATACTAGAATGCCATTTGAATGGAAGACAAACAGACTACAATTTTCTATCAAATCTAATATTATCATGTTAGTGTGAAAGCGCTTATCTCAGGAAGTATTGATCCGATTTAAAAAATTCTTTCAGTGTTAGATAGCCCATTTGTTGAGGTAAAGTTTGAGCTGCATCGTTACGTTAAAACTAAAAGGTGCTGTTCACCAAAAAAGAATATATCAAAATCGTGGGATTTTTTCCTTTTGAGAGGTTCCACTGTGTGCGCTGCGTAAACGGTTAAAGTTTCGCAAAAATCAAGTACAACAGAATTGTTCCCCTTTAAAAATCCTAAATAAAAGTCATTGACAGCATATTCCTATTTTTTAAGATTGACACGTTACAACCTTTTTTATGGTATTCAATTTTGTTGTTGCTCTATCAAACTATTGTTTCTTATGTGACGCAGACAAAGTAGCGCGGGTCAGCTAATATTATAGATATTTTAAACCACTTAAAGAAACAAGAGCAGAGCCAAAGAATTTGCTTAGATTAAGGAACAAAGATCAGTACAACCTTGGCCATATGCGAAAATGTTTAAAAAGGAATCCAATATTAACGTTTAATTACCTCTAATTGGGCAACAAGCAGTTTTAACGAGTCTCAGTGGAAGCAGAGGCTTTGCTTAATACATTAAACTCAGCGATAGCCATTTTATTGTAACGGGATACCAGGAGTTTGTAAGTAAATAGCAGCCTATTAAGGTCCCACTATTGGGCGAAGTGAAGCTTATTTATTATTATTTATTAGAGATTACAACAAACAGGATTTGGAGCTAAAGAAACATCCACTACCCCCACTCCAGAAAGATACACTGCTTTTTAAAATTTGACGACTTCGCTTGTGTAAATGAGCATCGCTAGCAAATGTCTTGGTTTCGATGATCGGCAAGGAAAGTTTAGAATAATGTGCTATCTAATTTGTCTATTATCTAACAGGAAAGACAACACCCTTTAGATCTATTTCCGGGATATGGAGGTTACCTCACGATGTTTCGTTTTACCGAAAAGCACAATGTAAAGTGAGGTTCAGGCGACAGGTTTCAAAGCACAATCATGGATTGTATAAACAAATAGTCGCATATTTTTATAAAGAGAACTTAGTGGTGTTTGCTCTTTCGCTTAACATATTGTCCTTAGAAAATACGATATTTGACGATTTAAACCTGCTGTGAAAACTTATTTATATAAAAAGTTGTTGGATTAGAATTTGAATTAAATTAACAAGAAATAACACAGTTAATAAATGTCACATTGTGTATTTTTTAAACGGTTTAAAAACAGAAGTTAGTTGCAGCCTATTAACGTCCCACTGCTGGGCACAGGCCTCCTCAGTTATAGGAGAGAGGGTTTTTAGAACGTAGACCCAACACGTTGCTCTACTGTAGGTTTGCTGGATTTCACATTTTCCAGAATTATGCCTTTCTCTTACGCCTTTTTCCTTGACTGAAAAGCTCAAGCATATAAGTTTCGTTTTTATAACGAGAAACTTAACGGTGCCTGCTCTGAACGAGAATCCAATTTTCTCACCACTGGGCCATTTTGGCTTTTTAAAGGGTCAGGGTTTTTATGCTGCTAGTAAACACAGTTTCCCTTCAAAATGTGACATTGTAATAAACTGGGGAAAATCTAGTTGCTCATAAATACAAAATCGATGTCACTGTCTTAACGAGTTCACGCTAAACTTTTATTATTTTCAATTATGCCTCAGATAAATCTTGAAATTTAAAGCAAGTTTGACGACGATTAATAACTTCCACAGTTAGTCTTAAATATTCTTGCGGGAAGTTTTCTAATTATGCAGTACAAACATTTCTGGAATGAAACAAATTTTGTTTAGGCACGTCGGCTGTTGAGGCGTTAACTTTAGACGAAAGTAATTATACAATGTTTTTGTATAAGCAGATAGATAAGTTTTTTTTTGCCACGCTGGGAAATGCCTTTACACTCCCAGATTAAAGAATTTCTACAATCGGGAGTGTGAGACTAGCAGGTAATAGAATATCCACTAAAACCCAGCTGATCTCTCCTCATCCATGGATGAGATCACTAGGGGTTCCCTTACCGCATTCCACTCTAGTGACTCAGGTGACACCGACTATGAGGACCTACCACTCAATGGGGTGAAGCATGAAGCGCATACATGCGACTTCTACCACCTAGCCTAGACGGCGAGGGAAGGCTTTAGCCGCTAGCTCCCTTAGCCTTTCATTTGCTTCCTTTAGCGAGATGACGGTCTCGCAAAAGAAGGCAGCCGCCCAACACCTCACTTCATTGGCGAGCATTTTCGACGAGTAGAGGTCAGCTAAGAACTGATTTTACGAAATTCCATCCGCAAGGGGGGTTGCGGGGGTGTTACCTATTGACTCATCACATAAGGCGTAGAGACTTGGAGTTTGGTAGGAATATTCCTTTTGCCGTGTAAAGGTCAGCTATGAACGGATTTTACGAAATTCCACCCGCAAGAGGGGTGACGGGGGTGTTATACGAATGTTTCTTATTTGTAAAACAATTTGCCTAAATTAATGAAAATGTTGCCCAAAAAATATTCCACGCAGACGAAGTCGCGGTTTCTGCTAGTTATATATATTTATACATATAACGTGTATCCATTAGGATGTAGCTATTTGTATGCAAATAAATGAAACTACAGCACCCACTATCTTATGCTATATCTACTCCTGCACCAAAGGTTGTCTGATAGAGATCGCTACCAAGCGATAAGACCGCCTCTTGTATTCTGCCTTTTGTATAATAACTATGTATTTGTTTTCTTGTATAATATTGTGGTGTAAAAAAAGTAATACAATAAATAGCCTAACATAATTAGGATTTTATAATTAACTCTTTCTACTTTGAGGCCGTTGATATATTTAATACAGTTTTTGTACATCTGAAGGTAAGTGGTGATACAGTCTACGATCTCAAAAAACACAATTTAAATCTCTTTATATGCGGCGGTATGTCTTTCCTGGTAGGGTGGTAATAAGTCATGGCTGAAGACTCTCACCAGTCCAGACTCATAAGAATATACAGTTTCCTAAATTTGCCCTATAAGGGTTTTGAACCAGGGATCTCTGCTAGCAAAGCTAATACTCACACCACTCCGAAGATTTATAATATTAATGTTTTCTGTAAAGCTGCAGCTAGACAAATTGTCCATTTATCTATCTCATGTCTATTTACTCCTGACTGAAAAAAACGAAAAGACGGGAAAAAATCACTCCGGGAAATGATTTAATAAAACATTTTTATGGGAATTTGATTCACGTTTCGATTAGACGCTGTTTAATGTCTTCCCGTAAAAGTTTACTACGTAATTGTATATAAGTGCTTTGCTATGTCTGATCGTGTATTCCATGGTTATATTGTGTAAAAATTATTTTTTGACATAGATAAGTTAGAATTATTTTAGTTAATTAAAATAGTATGAGTTTTCCTTTTATGAAAAACTAAAGGCCCGTCCCGGCTTCGCTCGGGTAGACATAAATAGGTACAGACATTTAAGTTATATGCATGATAATTAAATCACCCATAAATTGACAAATATAATGAAGAAGTGTGATTCCTAATACTAAAACTAAGTAGCTCTGAAATTAACTTTTTAAATAAGGCGTAAAAATGTGTTAAAAAACTCGAAATATTCAATGTCGCTTGCGTCCACTGCGGAAGGTAACCTAGTTCATAATGGTGCACTCCCTTCTCCCGCACTGCCCCTCTCTCGTCGAGTTAGTACTTTTATTATAATTTCATGATATCTTTTGAATGGTATATCCGATTTCAAAAATTCAAAAAGTAATCATCAGGTATTAAGACAGTCTTGAATATTAAATTATTTATTTGGATAAAAAATTTTAAATGGTATGGATAACACGCTCTGATTTTGTTCGGTGTTACTATCAATTTGTTAAATGTAAAAAAGTAGTTATAGTGGCGAAACTATAATAGTTAGATATATGGTCTCGCGAAGTTTTTTGTAGATATTGATATATTCTATAATATTGTCGAACATTTGTTTGTCCTATCATTAATACTCTTCACAGCGTATGGGATGAAAAACATTTTATGGCTAATTTTTTTACACCTTCGGTTGGTTTTAATAGGAATTTCTAAAGATTTCTATAGTAATCTAGTACTAAATATAGCCTATGTTACTCAGTGATAATGTAGCTTTCTAATGAAAAAAGAATTATTAAAATCGGTCCAGTACTTTTTGAGTTTATTCGTTACATACAAAAATACAAATCTTTCCTCTTTATAATATTAGTGTAGACTACAAGTTCATAACAAACGTTGTATTTTTCAAAATTCATAGGATTCCATTAAAAAGTTTCCTGTAATGTTATTGTCCACGAAAGTACAGTAAAATTGCTTAAATGCATAAATAATTTACAACCCATACTATAAACTTTCAATAAGCAATACTTGGAATAAAGTTTTATTTATTGCAATAGACATAATAATTAAGTTTCCTCCATTATCAGGAGCGAAGTACCAGAAATAAGAGCACTTACGATAATAACGAGCGTCTGTATTCAAGGGGATAGTAAAAGTCTTTTATGTGATATAATTTGAATATTTATTTCGTAATGTCACTCAAAACAACGCAAGAGCAGGCGGCGGTGTCGCTTTGGACTCTCGAACGACGCCGTCGCGGCTACATAAACTATAAAAAAACAATTCCCAACATTGCTATCGCATATATCTTCGTATTATTTACAAGTTTAGCTAGCTTATATTTACACTACCTACAAATGTTGAAGTATGTATAACATACATGAAGCCGAAATATGACACAAGTAGAGGATAAAATATAGTCCATTTCAATGAGCCAGTCAGCTCAAGTATATACATAGTAAAGACATTTTCGTTAGAATTTTTTATTACGACCGCGCCGATGCGTGCCGAAAAGGATTCGGGCGAACGCCTGACGAAAATCGGGACTGAATATTGTATAGATCACAGGGTTCAGAGTCGAGTTGAAATATCCGAGCCAGAGGAAAAAACTGGCGAGATAATCGCTGATTACGCACGTCTGACAAATGGGCATCACTAGGGCCATTATAAAGAATGGTAGCCAGCAAAAGACGAACGCTCCAGTTATTATTGCTAGCGTTTTTGCCGCTTTCCTTTCTCTTTTTGCTTCGAGGGATTCCTTTTTTTCCCTGTGAGATGGAGCCGGGACAATAGCTCGTTCCTGTTTTGAACCGTTGGTAACTGTAGAGGAAGACTTTTCTGGGGACACCGCTGTTGGCACTTTTTCGTTAATAGTGAACGCTGTTGTACGTGGCTCTTCGTCAAGTGTATCAACTGTGGATGTACTTTGACCCTCGGTTAATAACAGAGCTGCTGCTAAAGTTTCAGCCCGAGTTCGTTGATTACATTTCTTCAGATTCAAGAACCGCTTTTTTACAAATCGTCTGTCTCTTGCAGATTGAACAGGACGTCCGGAAGGAGGAGCACCATCAGCAGATGTTGGTCGCGCTGGAGGTGGTTCCCTTCTTCTACGAATTCGTCTTCTAGCTGTTTGAAATATTTTCCAATATAATATCAGGATAACAGTTAGCGGTACATAGAAGGTGGAGCACGTGGCAAAGATCTGATATGCAAGATCTTGACTGACGAGGCACTTTTGCTGTTGGGTTATTCTCGCAAGGTAATCAGGGTCCTTCCATCCCAACTGAGGAGCAAGGGATACAACTAGGGCCGCAGCCCATACGAGGAAGATCATTGTGAAGATTCTTTTCTCGTTTCTTATGTGAATATAGTCCACATCTGTCACAGCCCAATACCTGAGAAAAATAGTTATTTTGAAAGGTCTTAAAATTTATTTCTTTACCTAGCCTCTAAATATAAGCATCTATTTTCAAAATGAAAAATGAGAGTTAAAGTCCAACTTTTATAAAAGGTCCAATGTCTGATGTCACTGTTTATACGAATATATATTATATTTGCGAAATAATATTCATATAATCAGAATAATTCTTTAAATAATGGAAATCTGTGATATTACATTATATATCTTACAGCTTTATTGTACATGGCGTCAATTGTATGTATATATTTTTTGTCAGAATTAGACAATCTATTCAGTAATCAAAAGGTTAACAATATAATTCATAAAAAAATGATTACTAAAAATTCAAATAATAAATGCAATATCGTCGTCGCCGTCGTCGTCACTTCAACCGATGGACGTCCACTGCTGGACATTGGTCTCACGAAATGATGCCCACAAGGCCCGATCTTGTGCCGCCTGGCTCCAGCGACTACCGGCGATCCTCCTTATATCGTCAGTCCACCTTGTGGGGGGTCGCCCTTCCAGCACCTTCCGGCCTCAACGTGCATCGGTTCGTCGGACTATGTGCCCCGCCCATTGCCACTTCAGGTTCGCGATTCGTAGGGCTATGTCGGTGACTTTGGTTCTGCTGCGAATCTCCTCATTTCTGATTTGATCGCGTAGAGAAACTCCGAGGATAGCCCTCTCCATCGCACGCTGAGTGACTCTGAGCTTTCGAATAAGGCCCATAGTCAGCGACCACGGTTCCGATCCGTTCCCTATCCGCGGCAGTAATGTCCTATACCTTACCCTAATGCTTCCCAAAACTCTCCTAATCCCATATACCAAGCTTTCCTATCTAACTCCCATACCAATAAATGGCGGTAAATCCATTCTCCGCTGACCTAAAGGGTCAGCACAGTGCGGGAGGGTCAGCACTGCGATCACCAACCCGCCTGCTAAGCGTGGTGATTACTGGCAAAACCACAGAAATGATGACGACGACCCAGTCCCCGGCAGCCCCGCTATTCCAAGCTCTGGCAGCGGTTTCGGTAACGGCGGGGCAGGGGGTGCTAAGAATCTCCGGAAACGCAATATAAATCCGTTCAAATTCCTTATTATACCATTAACTAGTAAAATAATGGAATACCTTATTTAATTAATCGCTAAAATATTTATAAACGGTGATATCTTAAATTTATACATTTATTTAGACAAACATCGTGGTATATCTAGATATGAACGTACCTATCAGTAGCAATAGCAACGAGGTGTAGAATAGAAGCGGAACTGCAGAGTACGTCGCTGGAAGTCCACATATCACAGAGCTCAGGTCCCAGGATCCAGCCTTGACTAACCTAATTGTGAAATTTATTAATTAATTATCATTTGTCTTTTCATTTTGACTACGAATATAACGCAGCTTATTGTAATACCTTAGTTTTAAACTCTCACTCAAATGTAAATAAATTTAGAATCATAAACCCTTAATTCGATAGTGTCCAGTGTGACGGACAACTAATAAAAAAAAAACTACTGAACTAGTATAGAGAAAAATACGTGAGATTTTGATTTTAGTGTGTTGGTAACATATAGATTTAGTTGGAAGTAGATTTTGAATAATGGCAACACTCAGAATGTCACTTTTCTGTCAGTGCTTATTTCATGTTCAAAAATTAAGTTTTATTAATGCTATCAAATTGGTTTTTTCTTCTTTTTTATTATTTGGTGGTGGTTTATATAATCCAACCATTTATAGATGATCAATATACAATATATAATCCAACCATTTATAAATGATCAAAATTAAAGTTGTGATGTTCTCATAAACTGAACAATTTCCTGCGTATCTTCTCCAGTAAACTTGACACTGGCGAGATAATCTGTGCTCAATTGGCACACATGAAAGCCTTTCAACACAAAAGAAGAAGAAGAAAATATGACTTTACTAAAAAATCTGTTTTATTTTTGCTACAAAGAACACCGTTGAATTAAGCCTTATAATCGGTTTTTATATTATCCGAATGTTCCACCAATTTTGATGATTTAAATAAAAACAACTTAGATATGTTTCGAATAAGCACCTAGGATAGGTATCTGTAGCAAATTTCACTTTTCACTAAGATATTGTTAAAAATAAGTTTAGCTATTTACTTATAAACATGAGCATCAAATAGACACCACTCTAGTTTAAGTTCCACATTTAAGTCTTCGCTGACAAAGTTGGGCGGGTCAGCTAGTATCTCTAAAGACCAATTTGAAGAGACCAATATCCCAGGAGGAGATCACGCGACTCTCTTAGAACATGACTTTCAATTAGGCTGTCAAGTTTAATTAATAGTAAAAAATAAGGTAAGTAGCAGCCCATTAACGTCCCACTGCTGGACACAGGCCTCCTCACTCCGACGAGCGTGGGTTTTTAGAGCATAGATCTACCACGCTGCTCCACAGCGGATTGGCAGGTACAGTACACAAGTGCACTCTCTATTTCTTCACTGTCATAGTCCGATTTGCCAGGAATCCGACACGACCAGAGAGAGATTAGGCGCAGGACCTACGGCTTAACGTGCTCTCCGAGGCACGGGGGTGGATTACATCGCCAACTTTCCAACTTCGGGCAAATAATCGAGAAAATATTAATAGAAAACTCAATATTGATTTTTGAATTGGCCCGACCTGAGATTCAAACCCAGGTAGACCCAACAGACATGTAGCGAACATGCTAACCACTAGACCAATGAAGCAGTTAATTAACAGTGGAAGAGTACAAAGAGTACCAAGTCATTGACAGCAACTCCACCAGGGAAGTATCACATCTTTATAGAATAGCAAAGTGAAGTAGCATCTTACAGCGCAGTTATCAGGAAAACGAGAAAATCCAATAGCATAAGTAAATATTAACTCGTTGGACGACCAACTTCGCCAGAGCGTTGCAAGATTTCCTTGGCAATAATTTAATTGATGAATAAACAGCAAACAGTAATTTGATTGATCCATATACTAATTGCAAGATTGTCTTGTCAGACGTTGTTCACTAAGGTTAAATATTAAATGAGGTTGTTTGAGCATGTCTGCGCGTGAACAATGAAATAGCTATTTAAATTATTTAAGAAAGAGAATCAACAGTGAGCAGACTGGTTAATAAACCATGAAGATTCCTTTGTACAAATATACTAAAAAATGGTTACACAGTTCACCTGATGTTGTAAAACAAGACTCAGTGTCTTGTTTTACAACACAATTGCCGATTGCGTTGTCAATTAAAGTCTTTTTCAACTCCATTCCTTTCGGCATTTCTGAGTCAACAAAACTCATCAATGTAATGATTTATTTTGAGAGAATATGATACTTCAACAGCGCAGCCCAATTACAAATTTGAGTCATTACTTACGACGTATTCACGTCAATTCCTTAAAGGCTAAGAGATGCGAAAGCTATGGCGTTTAGGCCAAGCAAATATCTAGTGCGCAGATACTACCACTTATTCTTGCAATATCTATCAGCCAGAGCCTGGGAATATCAGTGGATTATTGTTATTGTAGGTCATAAGATATATATTTACCTCATAGACTGCACCAAGGGGCATAACTAAGCAGGCAACCATAAGATCGGCTACCGCCAGCGAAGCAACAAGGTAGTTGGCGACGTTCTGAAGATTCCTCTCAATAATGATGGCTGCTATCACGAATACGTTTCCTGCGAGTGACATAATAAAAGTTTAGTCAGTTGCTGTAATAAATAATTAGTAATTAGCAGACTATTACGAAAGAAAAAACAGAGACCATAAAGCCAGAATTGCTCCGAGATTTGCAAGTTACCACACTCTGTTTTTCATTTCTGTTTCATATATAAAGTATCGAGTGATGAGGAATGAGCTGTGGTCAACGTTATCTACGTATGGAGTGAGCGGTAATCAGATTCAAGCATTGAAGTCTCTCTATGAGGGTTCTAGTGCTTATGTCAGAATAAACGGGGCGTTCACGGAGTGGTTTCCTTTCGAAAGAGGTGTTCGTCAAGGATGTGTTGCGTCGTCATGGCTGTTCAACCTATTCATGGATAACTGTTTGACAGATTTAAAAGAAAGTATGTATGGGTCAAGAATGAATGAATGAATGAAAGTGAATTAAAACAAAACGAAAGTTATGCTTTTTGAAAGAGGTGAATCTATGATGAATGGCAATATTTCGATAAATGGAGAACAAGTGGAAGAGGTGAAAGAATTTGTATACTTAGGATCTAAACTTACAAAAGATAGAACATGTGAAGGTGATATTGAAAGGAGAGTGAATGCAGGGAAATGGTGCCTTTATGAATAGCCAGATGGTTTCTCGAAGGGCCAGACTAGCTGCGCATGCAGGAGTGTTGGCACCAATTCCTGGATCAAATCCAGGACATTTTAAATAAAGGCAAGTCAAGAGTACTCCAAACCGACGAACTTGTATGAAAGGTTTAATGAGAATGAAGGAAGCGAAGGAGACGTGCAAGGATCGTGGCAATTGGAAGGATGTTGTCTCTGCCTATCCCCATGGAAATAGGGCGTGATGCTATGTATGTATGTACTCGTATGTATGTATATAAAGTATAATTCAGCATAATGCAGACCTATCTTGACAATTCTTGTAATTTGTACCATATGTTTTTGTTTATCTCTTTATTCTACTTGTTATGTATTTCAGTACCTTTCTACATATTTTGTTTACGTGTATTTATCTGATATTTTAATAGTATCTCTTCTATTTGGGATGGAGATAAATCCAATATTTCAATGATTATTAACATCAGTCCGTTATTCAGTTATAAATCGTGCAAAGAATAGGACTGTTTGATATTCTATATGGACAAAGATTTCAATATATTTACTTAATAAATACAATATGTACATAGCTTTAGAAGGAAACAGTTACTGAATTTCCTATCTATTAAATTTAATCAAGCTAAGAATATGTATAAGGGAAATCATTCGATATTCATACGGGACTATAAATTTGTAAACTCAAATAACTCTCGCTTTCATACAAGTTCCAGGTAACAATTTATAAACATAAGCTCTTTCCGGCGGTGTCACCTGTTTAGTATCTATTTATTTAATAGACACACCAATAGAACATTAAGACAACATTAACAATAAGAATATTAATATCAGACCGACACAGTGCTTATTTATACAGGTGTATTTATAATCAGTGAGCATTATAAAAAAATATTGAATTAAAATTACAAAATCACAATCTAAGCCTTAATCAAAATCAAAATTTAGTTAATAAGAATACTATGGACGAAATCTAAATTATTTAGATACATATACACATGGAAATATGGGCAAATTTATTAACTAGAATTGGCTGCATTTGCTGTCATAAATCTTAGACAATATACTGATGTTGAAACTGCCTAAATGAGATAAAATTAAAGAAACATCAATTCTCACAGTACCGTCGCAATATATATTTAATAATATCTCATATATCCGTAATAATATACATTTATACAGTAAGAAAATTGAAATACACAATTTTAATACAAGAAATAGAAACAAACTTGTAATTCCATATTTTGGAATGAAGTTGGTTCAGAAATCATGTCTGGTTGAGCATGCGCATTTTTAATAAGATACCTCAATCAGTTTAAATTTGCCTTCACATAATTTAAAGAAATATGTCAAAAACACCGTTTTACAAAAGGCATATTATAATGTTAAAGCTTATTTAATCGGTAGAAATGTTTGGACTTGATTTCAGTTGCTCACAGAAGCAATATATTATACATTGTAGCATACAAAACTATCTTTAAAAGAGAAACCGTTGAGTTTCTTGCCGGTTTCTTCTCAGCGGATTCAACCAACGGGCGCTTTTCGCTTTTTAAGTCTACTTGAATAAAGAATATTTTGTATTAGAATATTTTGTACTTGAATAAAGAATAATGTCAGTTAAACATTTATTTCAGCGGTTGCTGGATTCCACAAAAGACCCCAGAGCTGGCATTTACCTCGGACATAGGATCAGCTTATCCAAAGAGGTAATGTTGCCAGTTGATTTAATTAATTTTATTTATAATTTTTTTCCTGATATGTAATTGAGTATATGTAGTTTATAAATGAAATTATTTATATGTCGGAGTGCAATAGTCTTTGGAACGCTGGCGCCATCTGTCTATCGGCGTGGGGCAGAGTCAATAAGTGTACATACAATAAGACAAGTGTAAGCAACATACATACATACATAGCATCACGCCTCATTCCCATAGGGGTAGGCAGAGACAACATCCTTCCACTTGCCACGATCCTTGCATATCTCCTTCGCTTCTTTCAATCTCATTAAACCTTTCATACAAGTTCGTCGGTTTAGAGTACTCTTGACCTGGCCGTTATTTAAAATGTCATGGATTTGGTCTTTAAGCAACATTTGTATCTTTATAATAATAGTTTGGATAAGCAAGATATATTAGATGAGTTGTGGTTTGTTAAAAATATGCGAAATATATTAGACCTTTCCTCACACGTAATTTACACATCGTAACATAAATGTAGGTGTCATAAACCACAGTAATGAAATTAATTCCGGCTACCTTCATTTTTTACACCACGTAAGCCTCTCGTACCCAGTGGTCATTAATATTTTAACAAGTTTGCTGATTTATCTGTTGTAATGGTGGTATAATTACGTAGAATGAACAATCCAACCCAGTGTTTCTTTATATATGTATCAACAGCAAATTATTACTCTGTTTGGTGTTGATACGTCAGCGATCGACGGTAACTCCAGATGATGGTAAGTGATGATACAGTTTCAAATGGAAGTTCGCTGACCTGGTGACAGATAATTTACCTTTTATGTTTTATAAACAACATCGCATTTTATATATATTCTCTGCCGGAAGTCCAACACAGAACTTCTGCTACCGAAGCTGTTAAATTATTTATGATAACCTTATTAGGAGTAGAGGTACAAAATTAAAAAGTTGTGTTTTGATGAAACCCTAACGTAAATGCAACTTTATTATATATTCACGAATGGAGAGAGATATATATGTTTCACAGTCAGCTGATGTGAGCTATGGCAGTGGCCTTGGCCTTTGGATGGACGACATTTGAGTCGATGTAAGAGAAGTTTCATTTCAACAATGTACACATAAATTAAATAGGCATTGACAGTGATCCTGTTGGCCACGAAGCGCGATTAAGGGGTCTCTAATATTATCATAATTGTAAATATTATGCAATATTCGGTCCGAGATTTTCCCGGTATTAATTTAGGGTCTGTTTATTATTCCAGCACTCGGTGACAAGCCTCTGTTTCTACATAAATTTATTAAGGGTTGTTCTCTTCACTTTACCTGTGACCTAACTTACCATATTTAATATTTTCTCATTTATTTATCAGTAATTATTACCATAGAGTATTCGATTTCATAGTAAATTGCAGAATTTAAAGTAATCTTAAAGCAATTTAATTTAAACTACATCTACATACACATATATTTAGTAGTACTTTTATTATAATAAAGAAAAAAACAAATGATGTATTTAAAAAAAGATAAATTTAATACATTACATATAAATTTAAAAATTATCTTCTTTATATTATAAGATTTAATTTGATTGCTGTTAGGTTAGCGCCTAACTGTGATTTCACCTAATGGTAAGTGATAATACAGTATAAGATGGAAGCATGTTAACCTGTTAAGAGGTAATTTACACCTTATATTTTCCACATGGTATTATTCTGTTACGCGAATATATTTCTTGGTGGTAAATTTAATTCAGGATATTTAGTACCGAATCGAAAGTTTTTGGGTTTTCAAATATTGGATATTATTAGAAAATCAAATGAAATTGGCATGACGAACAGTCGTGAGTTTATTATATTGATTGGAATGTAAAAATCTTGTATAACCCCATTAGATTTAACCCAAAATCTAAGCTAATCTAAAAGGTACCTGGTAGAATCCTTGTATACCGATAAAGGAGCCTTTTCGTACATTTTTTATCCTTCTTTTAGCATGTTTTTGTTTTATGTGTGTTACACGATAAAGTATTATCTATCTCTCTATCTATAACATGTGTATAATAGCTATATCGATCTGAAGTTGCTAATAAAACCAGCTAAGGATAAAACCTCCCGCATCTACCTCAGCACCCGCGATGACCCGGTTGCATGTACGTGTCGGGTAGGAGAGTTGTATAAAAGGCCTTTCGCAGAGTTTGCATGCACTCATTTGTCATGGCCTGTCTCAATATTTGGCCTAAGAAGAGACAGCCCTAAAATGTCCTTAACGACTCCGGTGATTCGACTACGAGAGACAAGCTCCTGTATCAGGTAAGGCCTGACAAATACACAAATTTTATACAGCCACTCCGCCGGTGGAGTTGACGTCCCAGATTTCTGACGTTACCCGGACGTGGTCTCCAACCACATTTCCGGGGCCGCTCTTCACCAGTTCAACACTCGGCCTAAATGCCCGATATGTGATTAATGATTACGTTGCTCCAAGTCGAGGCTAAGCCTCGCAGGAGACGCCTTTGGAGCAGCGTTTCCATGAGAACAAGCCCTTTTCAGGGACTCCCAATCGGGGTAGATCGTTACTAATCGCATATTGTGACAACCTGTGAACCACCGAACCCTGAATGATCACAGCATGATCACTGACGACCCTTTTAACAATAAATAATATAAGAAACAATACATCATATTGTAAAGCTAGTTAAATATTGTATATTATAATTATGTCTTGTTGTATATTTAATTTTAGAAAATACACTATTTACCATAATATTAACTTGCAGTTATATGTAAAATATAATAATAAAGTAACTGTATAATATTGAGCTCATTGAAATAAGCATGGGATAACTACAACATATCTGTTATTTCCTACGTTGTTAATAAAATAACAACTAACAATAAAATAGCAATAGACAGCAACGCGATGTATTGAGAGGAGAATTGAGTAGCGGGACAAATAACGTATTTTATAGTTAACTTGGTTGGGTAGATGATTTTGTTATAAAATCCTATTAAGATGTCATAATTAGTTTTAAAAGACGACAAAGCTGTATACATTTATGTCCAATATATGATTAAACTAATACTTAAAACAGAAATAGACAAGTTTTTGAAACATTGATAGAACATAGAGTATTAACAGAACAACATGTATATCCACCGTAACGTAGATAAGCCTCTGTGAAAGGTCTTCGACATCCACGTCAGGGGGAAAAAAAAACTGACGATCAAAGAACCGAACACTGAAGACCCAAACACCGACACACCAGGACGTTTACTGGGGAGGTATTCGTCCGGAAATTGGCGAGGAGTATGTTCCGCCACGCGGATAACTTCAGTTTCAGCAGCAAACACTGGGCGTCCTCTACCTTGTGAGCTCCTGCTGTCACCGCCTCCTGACGCAGGCGTTGATGACGGTAAAGAAGACGCAATGGCAGTGGCTATACCTGGATTTGACAACTCACGAAATTGACCAGGATGGAACCAGCCTGAATCATTGCGAGCAAAATATATTACCAGACATCAAATTCTTACCTGAGGATAAGGAGGAAGTACCTCGAGGCCGGTAGCTCTATACTGCAGTTGAGAATAACCCAGAATAAACCGAAACATGGGCGAACTGAAGAACGAAGCCCCGAACCCCATACAGTACACTGAACCTGGAGGGATTTGTCTGATCCTGAATCCCTCTCCAACACTTAACCCTTATTGGATATTTAATATTAGATTACCTTTCTATATAGCCTGCAGTGTTTGTATAAAACGTGACTTAGAATTTTATGTAAGGGTTATTGGACGGCAGACAGTTAAAGCTGAATTGCGTAGTTTGCATGGAAAACGTATTACGCGAAAAATAAAGGAATGAATTTTATAACACCGTCCCATTTTTATTTATTAAATAGTGGCAGTTATTGAAATAGGAAATGTTTACATTTCGAATCGAATATCACCCTTGAGAGTTGACAAGGGTATATTTTCATATTAGAGTGTATGAACCAATTCGGAACTATAACGAATTTCTATTCTGTTAGCGTCGTTCGTTTAAATTATAGAACAGAGAAACTGATATTTTATAGAGGAAACATTTGTGTTTTTATATGTATATATGTGTGTTTGTACTTTCTTTAAAAAAAGTGGGGTTTCCTAATAAAAATGCATTAATGTGAAAAAAATAGATACAAAAAATCTGACATCGCGTGCACGGCGGTAACTATTGATGATTGAACAAAAAATCTTCTACAATATAATAAAACGTATTAATATCTACAAAAAACTCCATGATAGCATATGTCCAACTACTGTAGTTATGCCACTATAATTATTTTATTAAAGACCGTTTCAATAACTGTAAAATAATTTTGAATTAATTAAAATCGGATATTCAATTTTAAAGATATAACGAATTTAATAACTTAATGTATAGAAATTAACGTATTCCGAGTCCAGAAGAAAACAAAACTACATCAAATGTTGTGTATAGGGAAGTTTTGAGACGATAAAGTATTACAAATAAATCTCTTCACGAATATCATAGAAGAAAGTTTTGCATTTTGAATATTTGTTTTTAATGACTCTTTTACGAAAAAAAGTGAATGCACCTCATATAACTTAAGAAATAAAAATAAAATTGCTGTAAATTCTAGTAGGTTACATAAAATTGGCAAGTCATTCAAGGGTAACTGTATACGTTTCTATAACAAACTCCCAGAAGAAGTTACAAAGATGTCTATCGGGAAATTTAAATCTTTCATTAAAAGAAAGCTAATAGAGAAATCATTTTATAATTTCAAGGAATATTTAGAAGACAAAAAACCGTGGAAGTGAATGAATTGCTCTTTATACATCTTGATATAAAATAAATTTAAAACATATATTGTAATGATGATGACATAAAAAAAAGTACACCCGACTGAGTTTTTTGTGGGCTCTTCTCAGATCAGGGCGCGAAGGAACCGTCGTAAATTTAGATTGTAAGTCGTTCTTTAATGCTATCACCAGTCACTCGTTTAAATATTATATGAAAAAAAAAAGATATTTGACGATTGTAATAGGTCTACTTGAGTAAAGATATTTTGGCTTTGACCTTGTTTTGCTTTGGCTTGACCTTATTTTAAAAAAAATACTGGATCGATTTTGCAAATTCTTTCATTACCTTCTTGAAATCATCGCCAAAGAATCGCATAAAGAATTTATCGATAGATGGTACCATAGACAAGTCACTTTCGAAGATTGCTAACGCTTAAAATGTATGGGAATGACGTTTCATATCGAAAAAGGAAACGTCATTCCAACAATCTTCGAAAGGCACTTATTTACGGGCCCTGTAGAGTATTTTTAAGTTGACTAACGTTGGACTCTACGTAAATGATGTTACGAATTTAAAAATGTATTAGTTAAATATATATTCGTTGTAAAGTATAATCTGTATATTGATTAGGTTGTGTATCTAATATTCTGAAAGGAAGTAATTAAAAACTAAGGGAAATAAAACTTTAATATAAACAAAAATAAATCTCTAGTCCATTTTAACAGACTTTCTACTGCAACGAGATCGATTTAAAAAAATTGTTCATTGCAATTAAGAATTTTTTAATATCTGTAGAGTAATTTTAAATGTGCTAATGTCGGATATTCTACGTAAATGATGTTAAGAATTTAAAAATGTATTAGTTAGATATATATTCCTTGTGAAATGAAATCTGTATATTGATTAGATTATGGATGTAAGTGTGTATCTAATAATCTGAAAGGAAGCAATTAAAAACTGAGTGAAATAAAACTTTTATGTTAACGAAAATAAATCTATAATTCGACTTAGTAGACTTTCCACTGCCACGAGATCGGTATTTACGCGGGTGAGACCGCGGGGCATTGCTAGCAATTCATAATCTCTGGACCCTCGAAAGAAGTGAACTTTATTTAATCTAAGTTGTATTTCTTTGTGTTTTTGTTTGTTTGTGTCCGTCCGGGTCTCCGCTGAAAACCAGCGTTGGGACGAAATCCCAACAATCGCTGAGCGGTGTTCCCTTTTTCGGCATCACATTTTTTTTTCTGCGGCTACTTTACTTATTTTATGTAAGTGTGATGTAAAAAATAAAAGGTTATTATTATTATTAATATCGAAATTGTTTTAGTTGAGGTTGAGGTTTAGGTTATACGCTCACTGTCAACGTTATATGTCTATCGCTCCCTAAACATTGAGTAGAGAGGAGGGAAGCATTTGTCCGAAATAAAATTGGTGCAGCACCATTTATATATGTATATGTACGGAGATTAAAAAGTTCGTCCTACATATCACAGGAATTAACAAGATTAGTTTTATATTAGTTGGAAGACAAAAGAAATCACTGCACAGTGCACACAAAGCTTTTATTAAGGTTTTTATGTCTTTGTCTGATAGTTTTATAATGTTAAAGTATGCAGCAGTGTTGATCTAAGTAATACATATGTCGGAGTGCAAGAGTCTGTGGATCGCTGGTCCGTGTGTAATAGTCTATGGAACGCTGACGCCATCTGTGTATCGCCGTGGGGGCAGAGTCAATAAGTGGCGGTCGGCCGGAGTGGTCGACTATTGAAACTGTCGCGTTCCTAGCGATTAGTGTTAATGAGTTTGTGTAAATTGATATCGGGAACATTAAGTGATTGAACATTATAATACGAGTTAATTAACAAAGTGTTTATTGCACAAACATTAACCAACAAACGCCCACAGTATGGAAGTTATGGATGCTATTAATCACGATGTCTGCGGAGATCCCTACGCCCCTATGCTTTATGCTTCCTTTCTCTCTTTTCCACCGACATATACATAAAACAAAGTAAAATATTCATTAGTCTAATATAACTTTATACATATTTTCGTGGGAAATATTATGTTCATATAACTTTTTAAATAGCGCAATGTACGTGATCATTTTTGACTAATTAAAATGTATATAATATCCACGAACTCACGAACGCGCACAGAATAAGAAATTAAATAATGGTTCCCATTAATGACGATGTCGGCGGAGAACCCTACGCCCCTGTGCTTTATGCTTCTCCGTTCTCTCTTATTCTCCGACATATATATCTGTTTCTATCTAAAATGTTGAAGATTTAAACTCTGCGACTGTATATAATTACATCGCTTAACCGTTGTTACTATATAACTCAAATAATGGATAATTGATGGCTTTATGCTTGACAAGTTCTTACAAACTCAGTAGCCCGTGGACTCGTTCTATCGGTTACAAAGGATTATTTTACTCCGAGTAAAACTTTCTTGTTACAGACAACGTATTGTTTCTAATGTACTTATAAGTTATAATTGAAGTTTCTTCACATTATTCTTGATATCTATATCAAAAGGCAGAAAATATAACTGAAATAAAAGACATATCAATTATTTGGAACTTTCACCTGATATTGAATGGTAAATAATATTAATGTGTTGATAATATTATTATTGCTACGATAAACACAATAGAGGCTTTAGAGGTAACTCAAAGGTGTTTTTATACAACATAAATATGTTGTAAATACAAGGATATCGGTGAAGATTAAGCTCATTAAAAAAAAGCACGTTAAATCTATACTAGTTTTTAAGGTGCGAGTTTTCTAGTACCTTTTTTTTCTTATTATTTCATGTTTTTTGTACAAATTTATAATGTTACTAGCAATGCCCCGTGGTTTCACCCTCGTAGATATCTTGTGGCTGTGGAAAGTCTACGAAGTGGAATTATAGATTTGTTTTCGTCAACATAAAAGTTTTATTTTACTCCGTTTTTTATTACTTCCTTTTAGATTATTAGATACACACTTACATTCATAATCTAATCAATATACAGATTTTATTTTACAACGCATATATATCTAATACATTTTTTAATTTGTATCATCATTTACGTAGAATATCCGACATTAACATATTTAAAATTACTCTACAGGTATTTTTAGTATAGGTATATCGGTGGGTATCATTGGTATCCTTGGAATATGAGCTAACTCATCATTGGCAGGCCCAGTTATAAGGGTCGCTACAATTTTCTTTAGATTGACATTTTTAAATTCGTTATATCTTTAAAATGAACCGACTTTAAAAATTTTAAAAGTATTATACAGGTATTGAAACTATATTTAATAAAACGTTTAATAAGAAAAGGATTAATGCAGAGGTGTAAATGATATGGTTTAATTATTGTCGGCACTTTTATTTACTTGTAAAATATAAAAAGTAGTTATAGTGACATAACTACGGTAATTGGACATATAGAACTGTAGACTTTTTTGTAGATATTAATACCTTCTATAATACTGTTGAACATTTTTTTTGTTATATCATTAATAGTTTCTGCAGCGCACTCGATGACTGGTTTTTTGTGACTAACTTCTACACTCTGGGTTAAATTAATGCGTTTTTATTTGGGGTGCTTATTTTTTTTCAAGAAATCAATATGTGTCGCTCAGTGAAAATGTAGCTTTTATGTGAAAACCTTACAAACATACACATATACTAAAACACAAACGTTTCCTCTTTATAATATTTTAGTTTAGATAGAGACAGAGGAAAACAACTTACTCCAAGAAACGATATAAAATATGATTTTTTTTTTGATTTTTCTTTCACTTAATTTGTGTTTTCATTTTATCCATTAATTTAATGTAAAAAGCTGTATGATTTGTTTTTAAATTGTATGAAGTATTAGTATTTGTTTAATGCATAATGTCTTTCTGTGTATTTGTTATTCGCGTGACAGTGTTTACATTGTAAATCTTGTGTCCGTTTGTAATTGATATTCACATCACAACGTTGACGTATATAATGAACTAGCTGAACCCACGACTTCGTCTGCGTGGAATGTTTTTTTGGTAGCATTTTCATTAATTTAGGCAAATTGTTTTAAAAGTAAATATACCCGCATTGCCCTTTGAAGGTGAAATTTCCTAAAATTTACTTTTGATGGACTCCATCAAGTCAAAAAAAAAATGACAAAGTTTTACGTACCATAAAAGACACATAGTAAATGTGAAGTTTGAAATTTATTTGATGTGAAAATTTGAATTTTTTTATTTAATCCGTAGACAATGTATCTAACAAATGTTTCATATCGTTTCAGTAAGTGAATAAAATGTCATATAACCTTTGTGATACATTTAATAGTTTGGTAAACATGAATATTAATATATTGTAGCAAATATTGTACATAATATTGTCCTCTTGGCCGGATTTCAGTAACTGACCGCTAGACCAACAAGCCATTAATGTTTTTGTTTGTAATATTAATGAGTTGCTACAAAATGGGCAACATAAAGTGTAAAAGCTTTCTATACAAATACAAATCTCTTTCTTTACATTAAAAGCAATTTTTATGTTATTGATAAGTTAAGAATGAATGCATTACTCATCAAATGTTTACTGTACGCTGATTATCAAGTTATACTTGCATCATCTACTAATGAGATACAGGAGATGGTAAATATTATGAATGAAGCTTTGAAAAGGAAAGGACTGAAAGTGAATGTAAACAAAACGAAAGCTATGCTTTTTGATAGAGATGAATCTATGATGAATGGCAATATTTTGATTGATGGGGAACAAGGGAAAGATTTGAAAGAATTTGTTTACTTGGGAACTGAATTTACAAAAGATAGAACATGTGAAAGTGATATTGAAAAGAGAGTGAATGCGGGGAATATGGTAAATGGTGCTCTGCACGCCTTTATGAATAGCGATATGGTGTCTCAAAGGGCCAGACTGGCTGTGCATTCTGGAGTGTTGATGCCAACACTTATGTATGGTAGTGAAAGTTGGGTATATAAGAAGAAGCACAAAAGTAAACTAAATGCGGTAGAGATGAGAGCGTTGAGAAGTATTGGAAGTAAAGATTTATGAGTCAAGAGTGAATGCGAAAGTCGGAAGGGGAAGACCAAGGCGAATGTTCCAGGACCAAATCCAGGACATTTTATACAAGAGCCAGGTCAAGAGTACTCTAAATCGACGAACTTGTATGAAAGGTTTAATGAGAATAAAAGAAGCGAAGGCGATATGCAAGGATCGTGACAAGTGGAAGTACGTGGTCTCTACCTACCCCTATGGGAATGAGGCGTGATGCTATGTATATATGATAAGTTATATTTAAACGCCTCTGATAATACCAACTTTATATGTAAATCTTTAAGCTCGATTTTCAGCTTTTCAAAATATGGCATTTAATTTGAAGTTTTGTACACTTATTACACCGATGACATTACTTATGTATTGTATGGTAAATAAATAATTGCAACTGACAAACATTCGGTAAGCAAAGGGCGATGATCATTTTGAAGTGAAACTTCTTTAGGCATGAGGCGCTTTTGAAGACAAATATTGTACGATTTTATTTTTCAGTAGTATATTATAATATCTTCCTGATTGTATTTGAGACATGGTTGTTTTTCTATTTATACGAATTTTTGCTGCAAGTTCCTGATACTTCTTTCAGTTCAATTAAGAGCTAGACTTAATGAATGCTGACTTTATGCTATTCCAAATTTTGCACGAATAATCAAGTATAATATTAAATAACAAGTTCAAGAACCGTAATCACAGAATATGTATATTATTATATTGTAAGTGAGTAAGTAGCAGCATATTAACGTCCCTCTGCTGGGCAGAGGCCTCCTTACTCATATGAGAGAGGGTTATTAGAGCATAGATCACCGCGATGTTCCACTGCGGATTGGCAGGCATACTACACACAGATGTACTCTCTGTCACATGTGACGGCAATCCGACACAACTGAAGATAGATCAGACGCAGGACCAACGGCTTAACGTGCCTCCGTGGCACGGGGGTGGATCACACCGCCATATTTTTCCCAACTTTGGGCAAATATTGAGAAAATCTTAGTGGGAAAACTCAATATCGATTTCGAATTGCCCCGAAACGGGACTCGAACCCAGGACCTCATGTCTGTAGTCGAACATGCTAACCACTAGACCAACGAGGCAGTCTATTGTATATTTTAATGAAATTTTTACATGAACTATGTTTTCCAAGTATAAAAGTATCATCATATTGAAGCATATAGAAGAGTGGCCAAGTTTGCTAGTTAGTTTAAAGAATTTGCACAAGCTGATAAACTTACAGTAGCTAGCTTTAATAATCTCTATAAATGCATTAATATTCTTGTTTCCAATGATCACGTTTACTCGGAATGGTCTGTTATTTAAGATTTATTATTTAAGTTCCATTAGCTATTCAACCGTCTTGCGATTGTCTCCTAAGTCTGTAAAGATCCGCTTGCCGCTGGTAATTGAATTGCCTGTCGAAAGAAAGTTTATAAGACCTTCTATTCTTGTATTAAATTGAGGGTAATTCTTTTACGGATGAAACGCGTGATTAGCGTCACAAAGATATGCAGCGTTTTTTTATGCTAATTCGTCTGGAGAAGATGATGACATAAAAAAACGCAGACCCGACTGAATTTGTTGTGGGCTCTTCTCAGATCAGGGCGTGAAGGAACCCTCGTAACTTTAGATTGTAAGTCGTTCTTTTATATTATCATCAGTCATACATTTAAATGTAAAAAACAACGATATTTGACGATTCAAAAGTGCTGTAATAAGCCTACTTGAACAAAGATATTTTGACTTTGACTTTGACTTTAATATACTACTGAAAAAAAAGTCGTACATGTCTATATGTACTAGACAACAGCTGGCGGAAACGATGTCCTCGTTTTGTAATAGTATTCGCTCTTTTTTTACTTTTCAGATTAAGTGTATAAAAAACTACATACACTTACTCATAGTTTTAGTAACGTGGTACTTTACTGGCTTTTATACATACAAACTTCGAACCTAAATTACAGCGATGACATAACATCCCATATTATATATACGAAAATAAATAGTTTATTGTTTTTTCTGTTCATATCCATTTTTTTAACGTCAGGAAATCCTCGTGGATACCTGCAACACCATGGGGAGGCGTTGCAAGTTATGCCGGACTTTTACTGGCTAAAACCTGACGGTGCTCCTCCCTACGTTCTCTGGCGAAAGCACGGGATCGGAATACGTCCGCACTCCCGCCTACGATGTGCCTTACAAGGCTCCCCCCGACAAAATTCCTCCGCTCGTATTGCATGCCCGGAGCACTCGACATGTCACCTGTCTTCCCTCGCTTTCGGGCAACAGGCTTCGTACCTGTTGCCACAAGCTAACCCTGAGGGGGTAGACGTCGATCATGGGCCACCCGTCTTAGCCCCAGCCTCCTCCTACGCATGGCGGAAGCGTTTCCATCCACCTCTCTGAGACGTTCCGCCGTCTCTCTCTGCGACATCGCCTCCCAACAGACTTCCCTACCTACCATGGCGTTAACCACAGCGGGTAGAGAAAGGTCGTTTCCGACTCAGCCAGCCCACCGTGGACACACAGCAAGTGTGTGTTCAGCAGTGTCCTCCACCGCGCCACACTCATGACATTCCTCCCTCGGTTCTCTCCTTGTCACTCGAAACAGGTACCTCCCGAAGCAACCGTGCTCCGAGAGGACCTGTGTGAGATGGAAAGACAACACCCCATGGGGTCTGTTCATATCCAGGTTTAATAATTAATAACACATTTTTTAAAAAGTAACAGTGCGTGCGTACAATGTACACATGTCAGAAGTGAAACTTCTTTGGCAAACTAATTTTAAAGGAATTGTTTGATATTAGAGCCCCGAGGTAAATGTAAGATTGGACTACGTAACATTTCGCAATTTTTGTCACCTCTGGTGAATTATTGTTTGCACGGTCAACAAGCTTTACCTTGGTCTTGCTGCGATTAATCTTTAAACCAAACACTAGGCTAACCTTTTCCATCCTCGATAGCCGGTCATTGGTTTTAATTTATTCTATATCAAGATATATACATAGTTATTCATTAATTCCCACGCTTTTTAGTCTTCCAAGTATTCCTTCACGTTATAGAATGATTTCTCTATTGGCTTTCTTTTAATGAAAGACTTAAATTTACTCAGAGACATTTTTGTAACTTCTTCTGAGTGCTTATTATAGAAGCGTATACAGTTATCCTTAAGTGATTTGTCAATCTTATGTAGCCTACTAGAATTTACAGCAATTTTATTTCTTCAATTATATGACGTGCATTCACTTTTTTTCGTAAGGACGTACAAGTTTTCTAATATATATAAGCCGTGAACTGTCAAATAGTATAACGTCATAAGGTGAATATTATAATAGTATAACGTCTCCCTGTTTGTATTTCAGCCATAGCTGCTACTCTATTTTTCCTGTGAAGTCCTGGAACTCGCTTAATTTCACTTACGAGCTAGATTTGATTCTTGATTCTTCTTAATTCTTGAAAAAATCTTTGATTTGAAAATTTGCACGAAAAATCTAGCTGGTTCAAGAACCAAATCTATAGTATATTTATACTAATATTACAATGCAGAAGAGTTTGTCTGATTAATCGCAATAATCTCAGGCTCTCTCTCTACTAGTCCGAAGAAGGCTATTAGCCTTCCTCGGACTATCATTACACTAAGAATACTAGGAATGGTGCACCAATAAAGAATGGGGGTTTTTGATTAAACTGGTAAGGTTACGTAAAAGTCGTGTATGACAGAATTGCTGCGCCTTAAAAATCTGTTAAGGTTGGTACACCATAAAAATTTTTATGCGTAACAAATTTGCTTCTTTTCTGTCTTTCTTATTAGCCAGAGACGTTGTTGTAGATATAATACCTGATATTGTCACCTGATAGTAAGTGAAGTTACAGTCTAAGATGGAAACGCGCTACTATGCTTAGAGGTAATTTACCCCTTATGGTTTCTATCAAGATATTTATTTTCATGGTGGTACGCCTTTACTGGTAACTAGCCACGGGCGAAGCCTCCTCCCACTCAATACTGCGACAATTTAGAAAATACCACTGCCGGAATGGAATCTGTACCGAAGTTCTTTTTTTTTGTGATGGGTTGAATGCATTTCCCCAATCGGGAGTGTAGGACTCGCAGATATTAGAGTACCCATTAAAACCCAGAGGATCGGTCCTCATCCATGGGTGAGATCACTAGAGTTGCCATAACCGCATTCCACTCTAGTGAATCGGATGAAACTGATTATGAGGAGCTATCACTCAATAGGGACAAGCACTTTCGACGGCGAAGAAGGGCTTCAGCCGCTTGCGCCCTTAGCTTCTCAGTTGCCTCTTTTAGCGAGATTACGGTCTCGTGAAATAAGGCAACCGCTCTTCATTTAAATTTACTGGCGAGCGATATGCCGTTGGGGTGCCCACGCTAGACACTCCGCCAGAGTATGGTGCGCCGTATCTACAGGAACACCACACACATGACAGACGGGCGTTACCTCACGGCCAACGACCTGGTGCAAGTACTTGCCGAAGCAACCATGGCCGGTCAGAACCTGTATCAGGCGATTGGAAACAGATCCGTGCCTTCTGGTGAGCCAATTGTCCAGGTGAGTTCGGATCGCCTCCATAGTTACTATATCCGCAGTTGGAAACCTCCATTTTTCGATCAGAACTCTAACCGATACCAGTTGCTGCTATATCATATTTCTCATAGTAAATTTCCCTTTCTTGAGTATTTATGAAGAATGAAACAAACGTTTGAGAACACTTTACATAATTGTTATGATGAAGCTATATCCCTCTAATCATATTGGTATCAATACAAAATTTGGCAGCATATTGCTGGCTTTCTTCCAAATTAGTAACGACCATGGAAGTCAGGATAAAACTGATACACATAAAACAACGTGCGCTCCGTATAACGGACATAAGTTGTTTTTTTTTTCATTATGGACGCCAATTCAATCCCGTTGTAGAAACGTCGGCAAAAAATGTTTTTACAGACGATAAATAAAACTAACGAGCAGTTTCTGCACAAATAGTTTAGTCGTTCATCTATACATGAATGTAATCTTTATATATAAAAGACAAAAGTGTTTCTACGTATGTCCGTTGTAGACTTTGTCCAAACCATCCAACCGATGTGTTAGAAACCGAATTAATTTGAAAGGTTCAAGCTGCAGACTTAGGCTATGGAACGCAGTCAGTCCTTGGGAAGTTTTGTTAGTGAGTATACCTTTCCCCACGTACCTGTGGAACTTCAAATAAATATTTAAGTATTTTATAGACTACGCGGGGAATTATTTTCTCCTAAATTAATAGTTTATGGAACATTATACGAATACGAATTGAATCTAATCAATATTAATGATGAGTTTTTATGTGAAAATTGTGATAATTATAAGTTTTGTAGTAGAATTAATGAGCACCACTTATTAATAGACAAATTATATATAGGCGGATTATTAAGGTTATGCAACTAGCTGCGAAATATTCAGTAGATCGGTATTATGCGAGTGATAAAAAACCAAACAAAGTAGTGGGCTGGAATCTCCATGTACAAAAAAGTCATTTGATGTACAAACAACACTTTGCGACATGGGTAATGGCGAGGAAACCTTCTTCGGGTCCTTAATTATGACGAAATGACGAAGGCGCGTAAAAACTTTAAAAACAGATTGCCTTGGTGTCAAAATAATCAAGATATGATAAAAATGGATATTCTAGCTTTCTATAGGGAACAACATAAAGATTATTCTAGCTTTCTATAGGGAACAACATACATTTTCCAAAGGTTTGGGAAGCAACAAAAAAAGCAAACTTTAAACCACAACGGCCTGTGAAGGTGAATGGTTTACAAAATAATGAACAAATAGCCAATATGTTCAGTTCAGTATAATCTAAGGGCTATATAATAGGAAATCTTACCGACAATAGTAGCCAAGATGATGAGAGCAAGAACAACAGACGTGACCGCCATGAGGACGAGCGACGTGACGTCAGTAGCCGTCGCATTCCCACTAGTGGCGTTGAGGGTGCCGTTACATCCCCACGACACTGCATCCACCCACGAGCAATTGTCTTCGAACCACTCTGTCGGTGGATACGTGACTTCATCTGTAAAATAATTAGTCCAGTGACTAATTTGTATCACGCTGTGTAAGCTTATAGGTAAAACAAAGCCATACTGGCAGACATGGAGATAACTTGCTAGAGTTTCCTGTGTAAAAAGTAAAAGCAACAATACAGAAAAGTTTATAGACTATAAGACCATGGAAAAAATTAACCTTTGAAAGAAACCAACGTGAATAACACTTCGAAGCCTGTTACTATATCATTAAATAACTTTGAGCACTATGTCGTCACTACTCATGAGGTGAGCACACGAGTAAATAATAACTTTATTTATCCTCATATTTTTAATTGTTACTATCTATAATGTACGGCTATAAGGTAAAACGGTAATAATTAATAACATTATATAAAAAAAAATTGCCGTACATAAATTTATGATCTTACAGCAATTGTCAACATTTCAGGATTTACCAAGTTGTTACTACTGTAATATCATAAATTTATGTACGGCAACTATTTTTTGATGAAATATTATTACATATTATTATTGTAACTTATAGCCGTTCATTATATATGAGAACATATAAAAATATTAGGATAAAAAATATATATTTACTCGTATACTCACCTATACCGCTCAGAAATGATGACGTAGCGCTCAAAGTTATTTTATTAACCGTCTTCAAAAAAAGGAGGAGGTTATCAACTCGTCTGTATTTTTTATAGTTTTTTTTTATGTTTGTTACCTCATAACTTTCGACTGGGTGCACCGATCTCGATTATTTTTTTATATGAAAGGTGTTGCTAGTCGTAGGGTCCCATTTTTTTAAAATCCAGTTCTGATATTATATAACAGTTAGACTCATCACGATTAAAAAGGGCTTGCGGAGCCGTTTTTACTTTGATTTGATTCTTCTAAGGTCTTAATGGTATGTAGCAGCCTATTTACGTTTTACTTATAAGAACACGCTTTCTCCTCTATGATAAAGAGGGCACCTAGAGCATAGACCCACTATGTTGCACCTGGGATATACCAATACCTACGCGATGTTTTCCTTCACCAAAAAGCGTAGTGATGAATCGAAAACGACAATCAGGCACATACATTTTGAACGAGGTATTTGTGGTCCCTGCCTAGTATTGAAACCCGTGTCTCTTAAGAAGAATTCACGTGTTGGGATCATCCATTGGGCCATTGCAACTTTCTTTTGCTCAAACATAGTATTAAAAATTTATTTTATAATGATTTGAACTAGAAATAGGAATATCCAAGTACTTTGTGTGCCAATTTCCAATTGGTTTTGGGAATTCATCCCCTAATTTGTATAAAATGTTGTCGGAGGCAATCCCGTCGGGTCCAGAGACTGTGGCCGGAAACATTCGGTAGCATCTGTTAATTTGTGACAGAGATCTGCACAACGAAATCATAACAAGGTTTTGGAGAGTTGAAAGCCTTCAAGGAAATTTACACTAACACTAATTTGAACCCTGAACAGATAAGACAATATCGAGGACGTTTCTGGGAACATTGTTGCATAACTTTAACAAATGAAAACAAATCCCGTTTTTCCAACTATAAAATTGCTTATTTTATAAATACTTATTTTACACCTATATGTTCGAACAAATTTTGATGAAACTTATATAATAACTTAAGGACATACGCTCTTTACTTGACAATCATTTTTTAAGGAGTGAAATCCATCCCCTAGGATGGAAATTAGGAAATTCTATGGAATATCAATAATTTTTCCCGTTTAGGGAGATAACTATATATTTATTAACATTTTTTTGAATTATCAAGGCAAAATAGAGGATTATTTGATTTTTACTTAATATGATATGCTAGTTTTTTATTGTTGTAAAGATCTTTAGATTCGACGATTGAAAATGCTGTAAAAGTCAATTAGAATAACAAATTTTTGTATTAAAACGAAATTACAAAATTGAATTGAATCAAATCAAATTAAACAGTTAATTACATTTTGTTGCAAGTATTTAGTAATGTTCTAGTACTAAAACATTCACTTCACTCACTTATATTGTCTTTGCATATATGTCTAAAGCAACAAAAGTTTTGGGTGCAGTTTGAACTGTATTCAACCCTTTCAGATACGGACTTTTAAACCGGAAACTTTATATGCAATATATGGCTGGTCAAAAGAACAGTAAAATGTTCCCAAAAACTTCGCTCGATATCAATGGGAGTGAGCATTTAATACCTCTTTTAAAAGGCTTTACGGTTACGGTATCGGTTTGAAAAACATTTTTTGACACAAATATATATGTTTACTTAATCCTTTATCATATACTCTTACAGTTAGTATAGTTAGAATTGGAATTATCTAAATTAATAATATTAAGAGGAAACACTTGTGTTTTTGTATGTTAGTATGTATGGTTGTTTGTAACGTTTTTACATAAAAACTACTAGACTATTTTCAAAAATACTTTCCCGATTAGAAAGCTGCATTGTCACTGAGCGTTAAAGGTTATATTACTTTTCCAAAATTCCTAGGAATTCCTAATAAAAATGCATTAAAATAACCCAAGGTGTGAAAGAATTAATAGGTCACAAAAATATCTGTCATCGGATGCACTGCGGAAACTATTGATGATAGAACACAAAATGTTCTACAGTATTATAGAAGGTATTAATATCTACAAAAAAGTCCGTGATACCATATGTTCAACTACTGTAGTTATGCCATTGTAACTACTTTCTTACATTTCAAAGTTTATAAAAGTGCCGACAATAATCAAACCATATTATTTATGCCTCTGTATTAATTCTTATCCTATTAAATAACATTTTTTAAAGACCGTTTCAATACCTATTAAATACATTTTAAATTATTAAAATCGGACATTTAATTCAAAAGATATAACGAGTTTAATAATGTCAATCTAAAGAAAATTGTAGCGACCCTTATAATTGGCCCTGCGACTGGTGAGTTAGCTTATATTCCAAGGATACCAATGATACCCACCGATATATCTAAAACTGTTTTTATTTTTATCAAGCTAACAATTACTGGAGCAATTAAAAAAAAACACTCAATACCTGTAGAGTATTTTTAAATTGACTAATGTCGGACATTCTATGTAAATTATATTACGAATTTAAGTTATCAAATTAAAATCTGTACATTGATTATAAATGGAAGTGTGTATTTAATAATCTGAAAGGAAGTTATTAAAAACTAAGTGAAACAAAAGTTTTATGTTAACGAAAATAGCTAGTAACTTATAAAAAACTAAACGTGTGCGTCTCTAGACCCTCGAAAGAAGTGAACTTTATTTAAAGTTGTACTATTTAACATCGAAATTGTTTTAGTTGAGAAAAACTTAGGTTATTATTAACATTTTATGTATATTAATATGATAATGTCAGAAAAGGTTATCTATCTAACATATCTTTTATTGATTAAGTTTTAGGTTATACGCTCACTGTCAACGGTATATGTCCGAAATACGGCTAGCGCTGTTAGCGCCGGGTTATAGTGAGAGAGGAGTAGCCTGCCTACCGCTGATAGACTGACGCTGTAACGCGTTACCTAACGAAATGATTTACGAAGAAGTTATCACTTCAAAAAGTTAACTTCTACTCTGTTCTTCTAATCTGGTACAGATTTCTTAAATTTTGAGTGTTAAATTTAATTTAGTTTAGCTTTTAAATTAGAATTTATAATTATAAATAAATAAATATATTTAGAAAACTGAGTTATTGGTCTAGTGGTTAGCATGTTCGATTACAGACATGAGGTCCGGGGCTCGAGTCCCGGGTCGGGCCAATTCCAAAAGTAATATTGAGTATTCTATTAAGGTTTTCTCAATATTTGCCCGAAGTTGGGAAGTTGGCGCTGTGATCCACCCCTGTGCCTCGGAGAGTACGTTAAGCCGTCGGTCCTGCGCGTGGTCTCTCTCCGATCGTGTCGGGTTCCCGACACATTGGACTATGAGAGTAAAGGAACAGAGAGGGCATTTGTGTACTATGTCGGGGACGTTAATGGGCTGCCACTTAACTTCTTTTTTATACCAATAATAATTGATTCGTTTAACTATCGATGGAAAAATATAAATAAAAAAAATTGAAATGTCTCATAATATATATAACTAATAAAAAATGCCAAGTTAAAACAAATATTTAAGGCAAAAAGAGATAATATTTTATTCTATCCTTCATTTTAATAGCGCTTGGAACTTGGCATTTTTTCAAAATTAAAACAGCGTTACTCAGTCATAAACAATGTTTTGAAATTCAGATTTAAAATGACGTTCTTGAATAACATTATAATGAACATTTAAAAAATAACTTAAAATACATCGTAGAGATATTTATTGTTATGTTTGAAGGTCTATTTTTCTCTTTGCGATGATAAAATATATATTTTTTTTAGTTTTTTTTTAATATCACAAGTAAATAACATTTCATGTCCTTTAACGTCTTCAAAACATTGAATAAGACAGAACACTTGCTTGATTTTTGTAGGTATTTTATATTAATATGTAACTTAAAAGAATGACTTTATTCAACGGACAAAGTGTCGTCTCCAGCGAGTATAAATATAAAAATTGGACAGTCCTCTTTGTCTTCAAATCCAAATTCCATTCCTCAAAGTCATCCACACATAAATTAAAAATAAAAAGTTTTCCGCTGTTCCTTTCCGTAGCATATCAGTGAATATATTGAAGCACCATTTATTTAAGTTAAGCCTTTCCACCGTTATTTCTATAAAGTATGAGTATATTATATGAAAGATCATATATCATGTGTTGGAATTAAGTTAAATTAACTTTGAGCTTTTGTGTAAAACTTCTTCGGAATAGGGAGTGTTTGTATCCACGACTTCGTCTGTATATTTCTTTATAGGTTGGTGCCGATATTAGAATTTCCCACTTCCGACAATTTTGTATTATATCAATTATTGGTACATAAAGCCTTATTTAATTTATCCTCTCCATTTCAGAGATTAGAAAAATAATGTTGTATCAATATTTATACAAGTAATTCTAAGAAAAAATAATAAACCTCTTGTTTCTTTGTATTACATTCTGTTCAAATTTTCAATTAATAAAATGCGCTTTATTTCGTCTAAGTTCATATATATTTATTTTAAATTGAATGACACTTGATTATTATACAGTTTTTTCAAATGTTTATTCATTATTGTCCTAAGTTCATTTATATAACATCATCAACAATAGATTATACATTATTAATAAAACTATTTATTTTTTATATGTAGATATCTTTATATATGTCGGAGAATAAGAGAGAGAAGTTAGCATAAAGGGATGTAGGGTTCTCCGCCGACGTGGTCATTAATGGCATTCATAATTTAATTTCCATACAGTGGGCGTTGGTGGGTAATGTTGGTGCAATCAAACACTTCATTAATTAATATCAAATATCAAATTATACTAACTCATTAACTATGCGTCGTTTTAATAGTCGACCGCTCTGGCGGACCATCACTTGAGAACTACCGACAGACGCGCGCCGGATTGTCACTATTGACTCTGCCCCACGCCGATATACAATTCTTATGACTGTATGTATGTCACTGAACTCTTCCTAAACGGCTGGACCGATATTGTTAAAAAACACACAATGAGTTCGAGACTAGTTCAGATTGACAATTCGTTTGGATAAATAACGAATTCATATCTCTACAGGACCAGGAACCACGTGGGTACCTTGGCCGGGAAAACCTTGTATTTATATAATTTCTATTTGAAATAACTAAATAATCTATCCAACCCTTTGCACAGTGATATTTATATGCGGTTTAAAGTACCCTTTTTTATTTAATTAATTAATAATCGAAATGAGAATTTGTATATTGCCATTTATGGAAGGCTCAGATGAAATGATTCAAGACTTTTTTCTATGATTTCTTATCATCGACGTCATCTACCGTGGCACTAGGACGGCTACCGTGCAGGTATTCCTCCTGAAGTTAGCAAGGAGCATATTCGTGCTAGGCATTGCCAGCTGGAACTCAAGAGCGATTGCTTCATTGGTGTAGTGGTCAGCATGTTCGGCTACAGACCAAAATTATCTCAATATTAGCCTGAATTTGTGCCCCACCTCTGTGCCTCGGAAAGCACGTTAAGCCGTCGGTACTGCACCTGAACTTTCTCCGGTTGTGCCAGATTGCCGACGCATAGGTCTATGAGAGTGAAAGAATGGGGAGTGCTTTTGTGTATTAGGCTTGCCAACACGCAGTGGAATTGCGTGCTGGGTCTATACTATATAAACCGTGTCTCCTATGAGGCCTTTGCTCAGCAGTTTCCTGTCTCGTGAGTTTCTGCTATCATCGCGTCCTCAGTGACAACAATGGACTGATTTAGATGAACCTACTGGTCTAGCTGGTGTAGCTAGTATGATATGACTTAAAATATAATATCTGGCATTAAACCGATGACTGATCAAGATACCCGTGTAAGGAGGCATTGCTTCGTAGCCTGCACACCTCCACAAAGGTGAGTAAAATCCAGGGATTTAAATAGATGGAACAAGTATTACCTGTTATTACAATGTTAATATTAATTGTTTACTATTAAGATATTTTAGTTTTTGCATCTCTAAGGGTTTCTAAATAATTATCGAAGTAACTGCTTTATAGCGGTGTGTAATTAACTGCAAACTGTAAGATTACCAGGCAATACATCAAGATTTCGGATCAACTTGAATTAACTTGGGAGTCTATATCTTACTAAACTCACTAATAATTTACGACCGCTATAAGACGATTGTAACAATAATCTTTGTTCATTGTTGTGAGTCCAATTAGTACGTATTTAGTAAGACGGCTTTAATGGTAGATTTATTTCTTGATTAAATGTTAATCCATAAAATCGTTTAGTAGACAACAGGGGCAACGACTTAAGCTAAAATAAAATTTGACTTATTTAAAAAAATATGCAAAATGAGACAAATACAAAAATTTAACAATCTCACTATTGTAATGCAGGAGTTTTCGATTCGCTAGCAGAGGTTTGGGTTCGAAAATTACAGTTTCTTATTTGTCTGGAGGCTTCGGTCCTGGATAGTTACCACCCTACCAGCGAAGACGTACCGCGAAGCACACAATGTGCGATCCTGTATGAAGCTTTGTAGTTATTTGTAATTATTAGTGAGTTTAGTAAACCTAAAAACATATATTAAATCTTTTCATTAGCATTTTTTACGCTCCATCATATTAACGAAAGCTAAATGAAACGAAAATTTCGTAAAAAATACACTATTTTCCTAAAAAACCAAACAAAGAAGCACAAAAGCAAAAATCAGCTGACGCACGGATCAACGACCGCACAGGCGTAGCGCGGTGGTTTTTCACACTTTCGCTCATTGGTCGTTTTTTTTACACGCACACTGGCGCCGGCTTTTAGTTAATTTTTTTAAGTAATTTATTTAACACGATGAAGCGTTATTAATGCTAAGAAAACTTTAAAAATTACCGACTTTTTCAAATCAGGGTCGATTTTTTTCCGTACCATCATCGAAGGTTTCATTAGCAGTATCGTCTGTCTTCGTTTTCGGAAGCGGTGTCCTAATACCTTGTGTAATACAAAAGATAAAGTACCTTCTTTGTGTTTCGTTTAGGAAATAATAGTATAATTTATTTTTATATTATGAAGCTGATGAGTTTGTTCGCTAAAACCCGTTAATCTCAAGAGCTGTTGCTTCGATTTAAAAAAATATTTCAGTCTTAGATAGCTCATTTATTGGGGAAGGCTATATACTTTATTTAACCACGCGAAGACCAAAAGAAGTGGTACATCAATTAAGAATGTTTTAAAATCAGGATCATTTAAGCCTTTTGAGAGCTTCCATTGTGTGTGCTGCGTAAATGGTTACAGTTTTGCAAAAAACATACATGACAGAATTGTTCCCCTTTAAAAGTTCTAAAAAAAGAGTCCGAGACAGCATATATCTATCTTTTAGGGGTAGCTCATTATAACCTTTTTTATGTTAACCTAATTTGGTCCTTCTTTATCTCTCTTATGAGGCCCAGAGCTAGTTATTAATAAAATATTCTGCATTTATAATTACATATTATTGAAAATATAAATTGTCTTTTTTAATAACTCGCAATGGTTCAAGTAGTCGCTTCGCTAGCAGACCTTTTGTGATCCATTTCCGATGGGGTAAATTTTGAAAATTTCATTTCGTACTCTACCAGCAAATATATGCTGATATGTTACGATAGTGTGCAGAAATAAAAAGAGGTAACTTACCTCTTAACAAGTTACGCTTCATTATATAACATCGGATTGATTTTTTTGAAATTCCAGCTAAAATTGTTCAACCGAAATCTTTAAACTATGCGAAAATCTAGAATCTAATAATAGACTTTCCAATTTACCAAAAGATTAAGCAAATTACGGCATGTTTTAATTATAAATACAGTCTCTGGTCGGTGACTGTGCATATTTCGAATTCATTAAGATATTCTCTACATTTATACGCGGTGGCCTATTCAAATCCAATTTGGATTTCGGGTAATTTATATTCTCTAGTTGAGTTGTTTTTAGAAGCTCAACTTTAGGAAGATCACATAAAATTGTCTTGGAAAATTTAATTTATAGACTCGGTGTTTTATTATTAAAAATGACTTTGCCTGTATAAAGTTAACACACCTTATCAGTCTAGTAAAAATATAGACTGTATGTAAATTGGTTATCTATATTTATTTAATTACTATTATTATAAATGCGGAAGGGACGTCAAAACTGCTGAACCTATTTAAACGAAATTTGGTACACAGACTATCTAGAACCCGAGAAAGGACATACACAGTAGTCGCTTACTAAGAACGTGTTTCCCCATATTCCCAAGGGATCAGCATATATATTCGAAATACGACCACTTACTGAGTGATCTCCAAAAATATTCAGCAGATTGACTTGATATTCAGCATATATTATTCTTTCGCGACACGAACTAAAACATATATTTCTATCAAAAATCTTAGAAATTGAGGATAATTACGAAGGTTAATTACAATTAATTATTACAAAGATATCTCCTAAGATATACGTATATATATATATATGTCGGAGAATAAGAGAGAAGGAAGTATAATGCACAGGGGCGTAGAGTTCTTCGCCGACATCATCATTAATGGCATCCACAATTTCCATACTATGGGCATTCGTGCGTAATGTTGGTGCAATCACACACTTTATTAATTAAATCAGATTATAATGTTCAATTACTTAATGTTCGCGATATCAATTTACACAAACTCATTAACATTAATAGCTTAGTAACTCGACAGTTTCAATTGTCGACCGCTCTGGCGGACCGTCACCCGACAACTGCCGAGAGACGTGCGCCGGACTGCCACTATTGACTCTGTTCCACGCCGATAGACAGATGGCGCCAGCGCTCCACAGACTACCGCACTCCGACATATATATTAATACGCGAAGTAAAAACGGCACGGTATTGCCAGCCAGCACCCAAGAGCAGGAAACACTGGGCGTCCCCTGCCTCGTGAGCGTCTGCTGTCACCGCCTCCTGATGTAGGCGATGATGACGGTGAAGACGACGCAATATCAGTGGCAATACCCGGACTTGACCATTGAATTAATTGACCTGGATGGAACCGCTAGCGTAGCCAGCGGGAACCAGCCCGTAGGATTGCTGGCAAAACAAAATAGCAGGCATTAAATTGATGTCTGAGGAAGATGCCCGGGTAAGGAGGCACTGCCTCGAGGCCCGCAACCCTCAACTAAAGTTGAGAAAAACGCAGGAAGTAAAGACTTTGTAGTTTGGTTGGCAGGCATAGTATACAAGTGTAGTCTCTATTCCTTCACTTTCACAGTCCGATGTGACGGGAATCCGACATGACCTGAGAGAGATAAGGGGCTTAACGGACTCCTCGAAGCACGGAGGTGGAGAACACCGCCAACTTCTCAACTTCGGGAAAATATAGAGAACATCTTAATAGGAAACTCAATATCCATTTTTGAATTATCCTGATCCGGGACTCAAACTCAGGACCTCATGTCTGTGGCCGAACATGCTAATCACTAGACCAATAAGGCAGCAATGCCAATAGAAACTTAATAATGTTCAAACTTAACAATTATAGTCGAATCTCGGCCATTGGACGACCATTAGCTTAAATCTATATATATATATATATAAAAGAGATATCCAGGTATCTATTGACTCATCACAATATCTCTGGAACCATAAGGCGTAGAGACTTGAAGTTTGGTAGGAACATTCCTTTTGCCGAGTAGAGGTTAGCTAAGAACGGGTTTTAAGAAATTCCACCCGTAAGAGGGGTTGCGGGGGTGTTAACTATTGACTCACAATATCTCTGGAACCATAAGGCGTAGAGATTTGAAATTTGGTAGGGAATATTCCTTTTGCAGAGTAGAGGTTAGCTAAGAACGGATTTCACAAAATTCCACCCGTTATGGAATTGGGGGGGTGTTAATCTAGAGCCTGAAAAAAGGCCTATAAGCTCTTTGCAGTAATACAATTGCCTAAATTAATGAAAATGCTACCCAAAAACATTCCACGCAGGCGAAGTCGCGGGTTCAGTTGGTAATATTATATAACAGGTCGTAATAATGTACATTAAATGCTTAAGTTAACTAATTACCTTAATTATATATATAAGAATTAATAATATATTTATATGAATAACTTTTTCTAATCACCGCACCATCGATACCATTTAGAAACATAGATAAAAACAAATCAATTTGACATTATTACGATATTTCCACTTGAGTTTAAAACAATTGACTGGAAAAATATTAAAATTAATAGCAAACGCAAGTTTTACATCTAAAAAGAATCTTGTTACATCACCATTTCAGTAACAGACTCGCTCTTTAAACAGAAGCTTAAACATAACAATAGAATTTACATATTCTTTTGCCAGAACGTTGAAAACAGGTAAAAAAATGTCCTCCCAGCAAAATGGACTTGCTTTTCACGAGTTTAAACGAATTGTGGCGTGTTTTCATTATATTAACTGTGACTATGCATATTTTGAAATAATTGTAACGACATTTTAAATTTACTTGTTATATGAGACATCTGCACTAATACGATGGATATAATAACATTGTTGTTAATTCTAATGGGCTGCGTTAAATTAACGACTAATTTAAGATTAATTGAATATATTCAGGAATTAATTACAATTAACCATGATATTATTATATCGAACCTTAACATTGATACAGAAAAAATAAAAGTAATTAAAATGCGCCATCACAAGCAAATGGATAGGTGCCCATAAGGCTGGCAACCTTACCTCTTTGGACAGCGATACTCATACGCTGTCCGAAGAACCACCTGGCCTTAGGGTCACGGGTGACATCAACTAAGTGAGATGAAATTTCTTTAAAAAAGCTTTTAGCCTCAGGACCCCACGGTCCCAATGTCTCCACGCCAAAAGGCAGGAATATGTATTCTAAAGCAAGGCTCTCATACTTGCGCCTCTTGGCGTTTTCAGCTAATGACGCCACCGCTCCCGCTGATTTGGAGGTAGCGTCAATGTGAGATGGTGCAAGCGTATCAACAAATGTGGTATCCCACACCAACGACCTTCCTTTTTCCCAAGGCATCAACGACATACCATCAGGTCTCTTACCATCATCACGTGCATGGTGGCACACTAGTGGTGACAAGAGTCCTTCTGATGATGTCGTTGATCCCGGCGTGTCTCGGAAGACGACCAGCACTACGACAAGGCAGACTGTGGTAACCGAGTTGATTCACCCACTCACCACATTTATAATATATTTTCAAAATGATGCAACATAATGAATTGCTATATTGTAAAATAGCAATAAATACCCCGAGGTTTTACCCACGTAGATTTATTTTTGTTAACATAAAAGTTTTATTTCACTTACTTTTTAATTACTTTAGGACATATATATAAATATATTCCAGAAGAACTGTGCTACCGAATAAAAACGATCACTTTGGAATACATAGTCTTTTTGACATTTTTAATTGATTTTTTAAATATTTATAATCTAATTCTGAATGGAATGTCCGATTTTAATAATTTAAAAAGATTTTACAGATATTGAAACGGTCTTAAATAAAATATCCTTATATATGTCTCGGAGTGCAATAGTCTGTGGATCGCTGGTCCGTGTGCAATAGTCTGTAGAACGCTGGCGCCATCTGTCCATCGGCGTGGGGCAAAGGCAAGTCCGACGCGTCTCTCGGTAGTTTTCGGTGCGGTCGATTTTTAAAACTGTCGCGTTCCTAGCTATTATTCTCAAAGAGTTTATGTAAATTGATACCGGGAACATTAAGTGACTGAACATGATAATCTCAGTAAATTAGTAAAGTGTTTGACTGCATCAACATTACCCACCAACGTCCACTGTATGGAAGTTAAATTATGAATGCCGTTAATGACGATGCCTGTAGAGAACCCTACGCCCCGTATGCTTTGCAATACAAAGCTTTGTACCTTTCTCTCTTATTCTCCGACATATATAATAAAACATAACACAGATGTATAAATAATAAGGTTTGATTAGTGTCGGCAATTTTATTATTTTTTAAAATGTAATAATGGCATAACGACAGTAGTTGGACATATGGTATCACAGAATTTTTTGTAGATATTAATACGTTCTATAATATTGTAAAATATTGTTTTGTTCTATCATCAATAGTTTCCCCCGCCAAAGCGATGACAATTTTTTCCCTTTGAATACATTAATGCATTTTTCTTAGGGACCCCTATTTTTATTGAGAAAGTAATTTATCCAATATCACTCAGTAAAAATGCAGCTATCTAATGGTGATAAAATATTAGAAATCGGTTCAATAGTTTTTGCGTGAAAACATTACAAACATACAAAACACAAATGTATATACATCCACTTTATAATATTAGTTAAGATAACATAAATATATTGTAATGACAATGGTAAAAATACGGACACATATGAGATACAGTTTTATAGATACATATGTAGTTTATCCACCAATATATATTAATTTACAGATATGAATCTATCTAACAAACTGCAGACGGTTTCTAACCTAATTCCTTATCAGTTTGGCAATGGATTTTGTGAAGTTACACTGTGTCCGTAGCGTGAAATCAAATTATTTGCTACCTGCTCCTGAATTTACCTTAAAAGCACATAAATTATATTTTAGGTTTCCAAAATGGATAATGCCAGCGTATATTATTGTTAATTGTTATTTAAAATAGAGCGCCTCATTGGTATAATATTCTGCTTGATCGGCTAAAAACATGAGTTCTTGATATTAAGTTTTCTGTTAAGAAATTTTTCGTATTTGCTCAAATTTGTGTATTTGGCGGTGTGCCCCATCCCCGTGCCTTGGAGAGCACGTTAAGCAATCGATCCTACACCTGATCTCCCTACATTCGTGTCGGATTAACTTCCTATGAGAGTAAAGGAATATAATTGTGTAAATGTTTAACGAACATTTATTGTGTTTAACAAAAAAAATACTTAAACAAAGTCGTGGTCAATGTACATTTCAGTAAAAGTTATCACAGCATGCATAGAAAGTTTTAACTGATGACCAATGCTAATGATAGAAGATAATAACGATAATTTAAGATGCCACAAAATAATGAGTACAATATTTTAATTAAATTATATTATTCTAAATAAATTTTTAACCAACTTCAAAAAAAGGAGGAGGTTATCAATTCGTCTGTATTTTTTTTATGTTTGTTACCTCATATCTTCATACTGGGTGGACCGATCTTGATGTTTTTTTAAATGAAAGGTGGTGCCCGTCATAGGGTCCCATTTTTTTTAAATCTAGTTCTGATGATGGCCTCCGGATGAGAAAGCCGGATAAGTCTTAAATTTGCATTAAGCATGTGCGCTACAAATGGACGAATAACTCAAGATCACGCTAACCGATTTCAATTATTCTTTCTTTATTGGAGAGGATCACAACGGACATCTACCTTGGCTGACGTCGACCCCAAATATAAGAATAAAATACGAGAATACGCAATTATTTTTTACTTTTTAGAGCAAATTAATATATTAGTAAGTTTATTTTGAAGGCGGTTCTTTTTTTGTTAAATTTTTTATTTATATTAGATAATATGATGATGCTATTGTGGTATATGTCTAATTGTTTGTCTTCTATTGTGTAACCGTTGTAGGAATTGTACAATCGTGAAATAAATTAGTTTTATAGTGTTAGCGCATATACATATGTAGTATGTCTGCTAAATCTATGAAAACTAATGAATATATAAAACTATGAATAAGGTCTCTGTCCATCAGTAGGAAAGAGACCACGTCTTTCTACTTGCCACGATCCTTGCATATCTCATTCGCTTCTTTCATTCTCATTAAACCTTTCATACAAGTTCCTTGGTTAAGAGTACTCTTGACCTGGTCCTTATTAAAAATGTCCTGGATTTAATCCAAGAACGTTCGCTCTGGTCTTCCCCTTCCAACTTTCCCATTGACTCATGACTCATAAATCCTTTTTGTCAGTCTCCTTTCAGTCATTCTCTCTACGTGCCCAAATCATCTAAGCATTAATTTAATGAAATCTTAAATGTTCGTAAAGTTGATTCTAATAAGAAAAAATAAGGCTTACACCCAGCTGAGAGACCTTAAAAGGCTTTTATTTATTTTTGTTTAATAACTGAGTAACTCGTATTTCAATGTGTATATGGTATTTATGAGTTTACACTCTCCCTATATATATTTATTTGTCCACTCAAGTTTATTTTTTTAAACTTGTAGTGGCTGACACTTGATATTAATTTTGCAATGGCATTTGTTAAAAGATTACTCAAAATCTTTATAAGTTTCTTTCAATGTAACAATTATAAGTTCGTCAGACGGACATAGGAAATAACTTAATTTTTAATATTATTTCTTAATTTTTCACTTGTTAAATAATAGAGAGTAAAAAGTAATTAGCAGTCCATTAACGTCCCACTGCTGGGCACAGGCCTCCTCACTCCGAGGAGCGAGGGTTTTTAGAGGATAGACCTACCACGCTGCTCCACAGCGGATTGGCAGGCATAGTACACGACTGCACTCTCTATTCCTTCACTCTCATAGTCCGATGTGACGGGAATCCGACACCACCGGAGAAAAACAGGCGCAGCACTGACGGCTTAACGTGCTCTCCGAGGCACGGGGGTGGAGCACACCCCCAACTTCCCAACTTCGGGCAAATATTGAAAAAATCTTAATAGGAAACTCAATATTGATTTTTGTATTGGTCCGACCCGGGATTCCAACCCAGGACCTTTTTGTCTGTAGTCGAACATGCTAACCACTACACCAATGAGACAATAGAGAGTATTCAATATGAAATAAGAGTGGTTCAAAGTTTTTTTGTTACTGTATACACGAATCAAATCAAATGAAATTCTATTTTTCAAGTACACTTTTGCAGCTATAGTTATTTCGTTAGTTATTTTTTAATATATACACGTTGGATTAGGTACCATAATGGCAAAAAGATAAAATAACAACCAATCTTCTATATAGTCATTGTCTATCATATATCTCTATATACTACTCTATATTTTTTATTTGTGACATAAATACTTCGAAGGTACTTAATATGTAGTCTACGGAAAAAATAGTTTGCAGTAACAATAACTAAATTAAACCTTAGGAAATCAAATCTAATTTTAATTTTGTGAATGGTAGAAACTTAGGTGAAATTATGTAGATATAGATAAACTTACTGCTGGAGTCATTGATCCCGAGTGGTCGTGACGTGTTCATCATAGCACCCTGTCGCCCGTCCTCCTGTAACAAAGTTAAGCTAACTTAAGTTTTGAATAAGTAAATATTGGTTTTGGTACACAGAGGTAAAGGGCTTCTATATAATAAATATTTAAAATTGCCACTATACTTATAATAAACATTTACCCTCTATACTTTGTCTCTTTTCTTAAGGTTGGCTGGAAGAAATTGCTTCAAAGTAATAAAACCTTCACTCCTACTTTCCGGAATGTTTCTGTACCGATTGCTGACAGTATTGATCTCCTAGGTATCACATTATCTTCCAATCTTAACTTCCGGCAGTGCATCGAGTCCAAAACTCAAACTGCGGCTAAAAAACTTGGTATCATCAATAAGGTCAAACAGTACTTCACACCGTAACAGCTATCGTATTTATACCAAGCACACCAAGAATGAGTTACAGCGGTGCTTCACCTTATCACCGGAAAAGGGAGATGCAAAATGAACAGTTTTTCATATCTACTAGTAGTAGCAGCCCCTTAACGTTCCACTGCTGGGCACATGTCTCCTCAATCATTGCAGAGAGGTTTTTAGAGTATAGATATATCGCACTGCTTTATCACGACACAAAGGAAGAGATACCAGGCATAGGATCGACGGCTTAACGTGCTCTTCGAAGCATGGGGGTGGAGCACATCGTCAACTTCCCAATTTCAAGTAAATTCTGAGAATACTCAAAGGATCTCATGTCTGTAGCCGAACAAGCTGACTACTAGATCCATAAGGCAGTCCGAGGGTGACAGTTCCGAATACGTCAGCGATAATCTGGCCCCCACCATACGGATGAAGAGGGTTCCTCTAGGTTTTATTGAATATTCTGGTTCAACATATCATCTGGCTTATATAGAGTCATTGTCCAAAGGAATAAAAACAAATATCCAAATGCCTCATTGGTCTAGTGGTTAGCATATTCGACCAAAGACATGAGGTCCCGGGTTCGAGTCAATTCAAAAAGGGATATTGAGTTTTCTCTATATTTGACCGAAGTTGGAAAGGTGGGTGTGTGATCTACCCTCGTGCCTCCGAGAGCACATCAAGCTGTCGGTCCTGCGCCTGATCTCTGTCTGATCGTGTCGGATTGCCGTCACATGGTACTATGAGGGTGAAGGAATAGAATGAAATGGAACACCGTAGTGGGTCTATGCTCTAATAAATCTGTTTCCTTTGAGTGTGGAGGCCTGTGCCCAGCATTGGGGCGTTAATGGGCTGCTACATACTTTTACCTTATACCTTTATGAAACCGTGACGCGTAACAACTACCATGGTGCATATGTAGTGATAAATAACCCGGTATTGATTTACAGTAGAGCTTTTTTTACGGTTTCGTATCCATAAGCTTTTATATCCGGGTTACAGTTCGCTTACTGAAACTTTGTCAGGCGTGTACAAGAACAGATGTGAAATTGGAACAAATAAGTCGACCGTGAAGTAGTCCCAGTGGGAGTGGAATTTTTGCCTTAAATTTATGACACCTGGTAAGAGAAAATATATATTGTACCATTGCTTATTTTTGGATAAAAATAAACCGGAAAACGGCTCACATTACGATAGATTGGTGAACAGTTTATAGACGAGAATATGTCTTTAAAATCGCATTAATAGAGTGACATTTAAAAACCCAACGATGACAAAACCGGGGGATACAGTTTGGTGTTGTAGCTACATATCTGTCACCTTCATCCGAAATTTAATAATACCACTGGATACCTAAAGAATTAAAGAATTTATAACGCTTAGTAAGGACTGTAACACATCGCTTGCGGCGGAGGGGGGAGTACTAATTTGAGACATATTGATGTTTAACCAACGGCTCTGTTCATAACACATCCACACCCCATTGTCCTTATTCTGGTGTCTCTTACTCACCTTATGGTAAGTGACGATATAGCCTAAGGTCAGTATCACTCCTTTTATCAATTCCCAGTCAACGCAAGACCATATTTTCAACCAGTTCCTTATATGAAATTGAAACAACAACAATAATATGTTAAATAAATGGATATATCGTTTATTAATATACCGTAACATCTCATAAATCGAAACATAAACTTTAGCTGTTAAATTGTTTCACTGCATTAAACAATGTCATTAAAATATAATAGTGTTAAATTAATATAAATATGAAATAGTGCAATTAGGGATTAAATTCGGTCTCATGTTTTGCAATGTTTATAATGCGAGTCAATTATATATTTTAATGAGCTAATATAAACACATCGTTAAGTTTAAACAATTTACACGGCTGTTATTGTATTTCTTGTGTTATTATTATAAAAGAATGGTTATTATCCTTCCTCACTCATAGCAGAAGGTTAATATATTTTATATTAATCCCCATGCCTTGCAGAGCACGTTATGCCCTCGGTCCTGCATCTGATCTCTCTCCAATCCTGTCGGATTGTCGTCACATCCCGCTATGAGAGTGAAAGAAGAAAGAGTGTATTTGTGTTACTATTAGGAGGTAAAACTGCTCGAAGGCGCCTTCACCCTCGGACTTGAATCGGCTTCATCCGGGACACTATATTGGATTGCGCAAGCGAGCCGCTGGTGTCCCATTTTAGGATGACGTGGGTCCGCTGGGTTTTAGTGGGTATTCTGCTTGACAGTGAGTCCCATACTCCTGACTAGTCGGAGTGCGTGCTTTCCACATTCCGACTGGGCGGAGAAATGCTGTTAATAAAAGCCTTTCCCAGCGATAAATAAAGGTAATACTGCTTATAAGGTAAGGTTAGTAGCAGCCTATTAACTAAATCCCACAGCTGGGCAAAGGCTTTTCAGTCATAAAGAGAGGGTTATCGTAGAAATTACCTAGCGCGCTGCTTTTTTTGCTGGCAGATTAATGTATGATTGTAATATCACCTAATGGTAAGTGATAGATGATACAATGTGAGATGAAACCGTGCTAATATAGTAAGAGACGGATAGGACGGGAGCTCTTTTCTTTGTGGTACCTCGGTCCTTTTAAATTGGTAACTAGCAACTACCAAAGCCTTCTATCAATCCAGACTCAGACAAATACAAATTAACTGGTAAAAACTTTCCAATGAATGAGCTGATGTAATGAAAAAAAAAGTGCGTTCAAAGTACACATGTCACAAGTAAAACTTCTTTGGTAACCTAATTTTTAAGTTTTCTTTATATTTATTCAAATCTAAAACTTTAGATGTCCGAGATTTAAAGGAAGGGGAAAAGGAAGATATGTTAGGAATCCAATGAATTTAATTATCACTAAAATATTAAAAGCGTGAAAATTAATATTAAAAATTCATTGAAATCTCAAATGACTTATAAATTAAAATGCCACGAGTTTATTGTCAATATTAAAAACTATTAACTAAATTTTGTTTTTGAATTAAAAATCTAGAAAAGAGAAGTTATAAGGAATATTTTCATTTTATATTTTATGAAAAATAGCATATTAAACTATTAAATGACGAGTGGCAAATTAAAATGCCACATGTTATTTGTAAACCTGCAAACAAATTAAAGAAGTTTCACTCCAAAAATGTAGTAATATTGTCATGATGTCATTGACAAAAACAGGTTATCTGAATGATTTTATTGTAAGTTCTTTTCAGAAAAGGGAGTATATACTCGTAACTTGAGTTATTTAAGTCATAGAAATATAACAAAATGTCTAAATTTGACCAATCAAAAGTTCTTTGAAAGCTTACTGAAATAAAAAAAATGTTTTCTGTTTTTTTTTCATACTTCCAGCAGCTATGTTATTTAGAATAAATAAGAAATTAATTTAACTCTAAATTCTACCTTTGTTCAGTGTGTACTCAACTTAATGCTTGATTTGAAGTTGAGAGCTTTCAAGCAATTTTAAAACACTTGTGAGTTAAAACCTTTCAGATAATGCTACAAAAACACAACTTGAAATTAAAGGAACGCTTTAGGAGTTTATAATTGAAAGAATGTTCGACAATTTAATGTTTTAACTTGGAAATGTGCGATAAACATGAGACAACATGTACATGTAAAACTTATTATAAAATAAATCAAGCAAAACGTATATGTGATAAAAAAGGACATCATTATTAATGTTTACTATTTCAGCTTCCTCATATTTGCATACAAACAATTTTAAGATATCTAACAGGAATGAAGAATTCATTTCTCTTGCTACAAACTACAAAGAAAAGCCATTACGGTTTTTTCTTCCATCGTTTTAATATTAAGCACCTTTTGCTTGTTTACAAGAAAGAAAACATTTACGCTGTTTTATTGCGTCATTTTGTTATAAATTATATTCTCAGTTTACCATTTAAGCCTTTTCTTGCGAGATAAAAGCTTCATAGACGTCCTTATTTCGTTATATAATAATAAAAGGATTATTTTATCAAAACAATTGATCAAAAAAGTAAAAAAGGACTTCTTCTATCCTAGACTATACATATATCTCACGTACTTAAAACTTCATCTGCATAATGTTAGTCTAAGTTTCAATTCAAATTTTATAATACAATGAGTAAACTTTAAAAATATTGACGTTGGTTGAAAACGAGGTGAAAATATACATAATATTGGTTTCAAAGCAATCCTTCTCATTAATACCTTAAACGTTACTACGGTTTCTTTAATTCAAATACTTATTAAACCTACTATTATGTATTTAAATAGGCAATGATTCATTAATTAACACTATTGTGTCATCACGCTTTCACACAAGGAATTTGCGAGAACAATCTATTATAAGTTTAATTGAATAATCACCAATAACCGTATAAACAGGATAATTGTTACTAATATTATAAATGTGAGAGTAACTCAGTCTGACGCGTTTTTACAACAAAACTACTGAACCAATTTATAAAAAATTTGGTAGACAGATAGTCTAGAGCCTTAGAAAAGATATAGGCTATTTTTTAATGCGAAAAATAGGTTGTAAGAGCTAGAAGTATCTTCATTTTTAGAGCATGAAGCTTGAAACTTTTTTTATAGACTGTTGATTCCCTAGAAATAAATATTTGTCATTATTTATTGTATCTACCATTATCATGGTAGAGACAATAGAACACACAAGAGAGCAGACGCTTCTACGGTGCTCTAGCGTCTCCAGTTTACGTGTCAATAAAGTGTCCACCTTCCAGTCCAGATTATCGCACTGCGACATATAAAATTCAAAGTTCGTAAAAGTTTTACCCTCATGGACGTAATTTCAAAAAGTTCTTTGCATTGAAATGCTGCAAATAGCTCATTAAAATATTTATATGTATGTGTCTTACTTACTAATTTGTAAAATACAAAAATGCTACATGTAAAATACAAAACAAGAATAGATTGGTATCAGTTTAGCGCAGAGTTTCCCAACCTTTTTTAAGCCACTTTAGCATTTCTAAAGTTTTATACCCCCATACATAGTTTGTAACCTTTAAAAATTGATTTGTAGTTTTAAGAAATTTTAGTAAGAAAGCACTATGACATTATCATTAAAACATATAATGGAAAATTGAAGTAAATATATGAATGAATTTTATTAGTGATATTTATATTAATTTAGTGCAATCCTTGCCCCCGACTTTGAATTAATTTTTTTTATTTGTTCAACGTTTCTTTTGTATAGGAATTAAAGTTAATTAAATGTAACTAAAATAAAAAAAATCTGACGTAAATCTAGGAATGAACCTGTATTTTAGGCGACAGCGCAATTATCGCAAATACTTATAAAAACAAAGAGTATCAGTCAAAAGCTAAGCTTAAAAATTAAAATGACCAAATTTTAAAAAAGAAACTGAAGATATATACGGTATAAAAATTAGTTGGTGCATTTGACTGTGTGATTGAGTGAAAGTGTGTGTGGCTATGCGTGAGTGACTACATGTGTACTTATGTTTTATAAATACTAGTATTTAGTTACTTTTTTTAGAGTCGCTCAATAATTTGCAGGTTAAGTAATAGTATTATATTACATGCTTTGAATGACTTAAAACACAATACTAACGTTGATACAAACTAAGAGCTGTCGCTAGGCAAATATTACGTCATTCTTTTTTTTTTTATTCGATGTGTGTAGTTGCTGTTAGCCCTACTGGCTTTTACAGCGTAACCGAGAGGGGTGGCGAGCGCAGAAGCTCTGCCGAGGGGTGGGCCCGTAGAAGGGCCCTGCTGCGTCGGGGGAAAACGTTGCTCTAAGGGCGCCTCCTGCGAGGCTCGGACCTAGGCTTAGAGCAACGTTTGCNAATTTAATAGCAATCCACAAATAATGATCGCTAACACTTTAATACTAACATTCTAATAGTTTTCATAGTCATAGTATGTTTGTTTGAATAACCACTCTTTCACAGTTTTTTTTAAATTTAAAATTTAACAAGGTATGTATGTTTAAATTGTCCCCTTTAACTATCAAATGAACCCCTGTGAGGCATGGGCCCTACGTTGGGAAACACTGGCTTAAATGATAATTGAAGCTTTCGGTTCAAGAGTGGTCCGACAAATACTTTGTGGAAAATGCAGGTATTTTCGTGAAATTTTCGATAAATTATTTAAGTGTAAATATGAGTCGTGCATTTTATTTTATGAGTATTGAATTAAACTAAGCTGTTACGCTCAGCTATGTAATGATCGTTTGAGTAAAGGACTAAGGGTCGGTGAGTGTTTAAATCAACATGTCACTGCAATATTTTAATTCCTAATTTAAGATAGACCTTATAGCTATGATATGATTAATTTAAATTATAAGTTCGAAGATTATTAAGGTTCAACTGTCAAGGCGGTAGTGTTCTATAATCACGCACAAAGGGCATACTGTTAGTTTATCTATTTTTCCATCAAATTTAATTTTTCTTTATAAATAAACTCTTTCATCGTTTGCTAAATGTCTGACAAATAAAATGAATCAATTCTCATTATGACTACAGACTATAACAATAAACAAAAGAGTGCGTGTGTGTGTCAAATACTTGGTAGTTTATGTAATGTTTTATTTATTGATTTAATGTACTTTTTGTGTATAATTTTTAAAAAATATTATCATTGTACATTCCTCTATATATAAACTATAAGTGAGGGAAGTTTTATACTTTTTCGTCCTCTCAATTTTTGAAAAAACTTGTACAAAGTTTATGCTTCTATCGTGTGATCTTAATCATAAAACAAGTCTTTAATTAATGTTATTCAGACAGTATTGATATTTCTAAATAACATGTGATGGCTCCTATAGAATTAATAATCTTAAACGAATGTCATGGTTATATTGTTAACCTTGAGACGCCCCTTACACTGATTGATTTGAAATAAAGAGGCCTATAAGCGTCGTTTTGGAACACTCGAACGAGTCATCGATTATACGTCGAATAACCAAACTATGAGGCCATTAGTAACCCTTACGTGCTCCACGATTCGAGGCCAAGTGCTCACTTTAGACCTGATTGTAACTGTGTGGACAAAAATATAGGGGACGAAGTTTTACATGGAGTATATATGAGCACACTATATTTTCGTTTCGTAATGACATGTTTGTGTATAGACTAATAACACATAGTCTTTTATTATCGGATTTATCATACACACATTTCTATTAAACATTAAACTCAATACATTAGTACTTTCTTAACGCTTTACTATTACACTTAATATAAAAACTACTAAACTAACTAATAAAAGTACAATAAACGGTCTTATCGCTGAATAGCGATTTCTACTGATGACCCACGGTTCTGAGACGTGGTCGCTGACTATGGGCCTCATGCGGAAGCTCAGAGTCACTCTGAGAGGGCTATGCTCGGAGTTTCTCTATGTGATCGGATTAGAAATGAAGAGATCCGTAGTATAACGAAACCACAAAGTCACCGACATACTCGTAGTTCTACGAATCGCGAACCTGAAGTGGCAATGGGCGGGAAACATAGTCCGAAGGACCGATGGAAGTTGGGGTCCGAAGGTGCTGGAGTGGCGATCCCGCACCGGACGGCGCAGTGTAGGCAGACCCCCCACAAGGTGGGCCGATGATATAAAGAGGGTCCCCCGTAGCCGCTGGAGCCAGGCGACGCAAGATCGGGCCTTGTGGATGTCATTACGTGATACCTATGTCCAGCACTGGACGTCCATCGGTTGAAGCAACGACTAGCCAACCTTGGGTATAAAATTGAAAGCTGACCGTAACATAACAAGTGAGCAATAAAATAAACATAGACATTAATATCTACATTCTAATACATCTATAATAATAAATACATAAACAAACTAATAAATATAATATATATTTATTAGCAAGATGGTAACAAGTCCGAACTGTAGCCTCAGACAAAGGGTCTAATAATATACATTAGAAGCTTTTTTTATTTATTAACCATTTGTTTAGATCATAAAATAGATATAGTTAGTAATCCTTAACTGATAGATATATTCCAATGTAAACTTGTAGATCTATAAAAGAGGAATTAATCTTAACTTTAACGAATTAGGCAGCGTTTTTGATGAAAGCTTCTAGTCACCTTAATTGCTGTTGTATATCAATAACTTGGACAAAACCATGATGAATTTTATACAAAAACCTTCCTCACGAATTACTCTATATACTAGTAGAAACTGTATAAAAAACATTTAGAAATTTTTGAATTAATCGCGAAAAGATACCGGCGCGGTGGAGGACTTTGTTTTATTAAATGTAAAGGTCGATATCCATGGGAATCAAATATACGTAAACCTTACACTTGAGTCACTTAATCTACTGATAAAGATTGCATGAAAATTAGCTCAGAAATTTTTGAATTCATCGCAAATAGACAGACCGACATGGATTCTTTATTGTGCTATGTAAAGATAGGTCGATATGCTTGGAAATCAAATTGGAATCTACTAACAAAGCCTATAATATAAATATACCAGCGATTTAGCTGTCCATAAAGTTTTTTTTATCACTTATAACTAATGGAATCATAATGATTCATTCTTTTCGCTGCGGCATTTATACTAAAGCTGGAACTTTAGGGAAAGCCCCTTTTTAATAATAAAAGGCAAGCATTCCCCAATATTGCTGGTAATCTTGAACATTGCGTGGAATTAGGGGTTATCAAGCCCTACGCGCTGATTAATGCCTTTCTTTATCAAAGATTAACAATATCCTCTCTTAGAGCTGGCGGTTCTTGAATCTTGATGGATTCTGCCTATCTTTCCAAGTGAATGAAATCATTGTTTATTTTATNTCCGAAGGACCGATGGACGTTGGGGTCCGAAGGTGCTGGAGTGGCGAACCCGCACCGGACGGCGCAGTGTAGGCAGACCCCCCCACAAGGTTAATATCTACATTCTAATACATGTACAACAATAAATAAAGTAATAAATATAACATATATTTATTAGCAAGATGGTAACACGTCAGAGCTGTAGCCTCAGACAAAGGGTCTAATAATATATATATATTTTTTTATTGACGACAGATTAGCGCTTGACTGTGATCTACCCTGATGGTAAGTGATGATACAGTTTAAGATGGAAGCGCGCTAATCTAGTAAGAGGCGATATACCCCTTATGGTTTCTACACAGCATCGTACCGGAAAACAAATCTCTTTGTTTGGCGGTACGTCTTTGGTGGTAGGGTGGTAACTAGCCTACTTTTTTGTAGATCTATAAAAGAGGAATTAATCTTATCTTTAACGAATTAGGCAGCGTTTTTCATGAAAGCTTCTAGTCACCGTAATTGTTATTATATATCAATAACTTGGACAAAACCATGAGGAATTTTATACAAAAACCTTCCTCACGAATTACTCTATATACTGGTCGAAACTGTATAAAAATTTATTTAGAAATTATTTTAAATATCTTTGGAAATCAAATTGGAATCTACTAACAAAGCCTATAATATAAATATACCAGTGATTTAGCTGTCTATAAAGTTTATTTTATCACTTATAACTAATGGAATCATAATGATTCATTCTTTTCGCTGCGGCATTTATACTAAAGCTGGAACTTTAGGGAAAGCCCCTTTTTAATAATAAAAGGCAAGCATTCCCCAATATTGCTGGTAATCTTGAACATTGCGTGGAATTAGGGGTTATCAAGCCCTACGCGCTGATTAATGCCTTTCTTTATCAAAGATTAACAATATCCTCTCTTAGAGCTGGCGGTTCTTGAATCTTGATGGATTCTGCCTATCTTTCCAAGTGAATGAAATCATTGTTTATTTTATATATTACATTGTAGTGTATATATGCGGACAATATAAATGATAGTATTAACATTAACAATTGTGATGAGGAGACGGAGAAAAATCCTGATTAAAAATATCATGTTTTTAAAAGTTTTTGCGCTCCATAATGTTAAATGAAACGAAAGTTTCATAAAAAATCATTATTTCACTAAAAAAATCCTACAATGAAACACAAACAGCTGACACTCGGGTCAAGGGACGCACGTTACCGGCGCTGGTATAAAAAAACGAGTAAATTGAGCGAAATGCGATACACCACCGCACCGCGTCCGATATTGCAATAAAACGCCCGAGTACAGCGCGACTCGTCCCAGCGTTCGTTGACCCGAGTGTCAGCTATATGTGTTTCATTGTTGGTTTTTTTGATTAAAGTAATGAATTTTTATGAAACTATCATTTAATTTAGCTGTACTAACATGGTGGAGCGTAAATGATGCTAATAAAAAAAATGGTTTTTTAAACCAGAATCCAATTGTTTTCCGTCCCAACACCAAGGTGTCATTAGTACTATCGCCTGTCTTCGTTTTCGGGAGCGGTCTTGTTGGCGCAGTGGTGCGAGTACTTGCTTTGCTAGCAGAAGCCCCGGGTTCGATCCCCGGTTGGGCGAATTTAGAAAACTGTATTTTCTAATTTGTCTGAGTCTGGACTGGTGGGAGGCTTCGGCCGTGGCTAGTTACCACCCTACTAGCAAAAACATATCGCCAAACAAAGCGATTTGTTTTCCGGTACGATGGTATGTAGAAATCATAAGAGGTAAATTACCTCTTACCTTGTCTTTTTGCTTATTATAAACTTGTTAGTGAGTTAAGGATGACGGTATACACTTAAATGTATCATAAAGTTTGGCAACATCTATTTGAAGCTAATGTAACTTCAGCACCTGCCGCGTTGCCCCCCTATTTTAAATCTGTAATATCTTCTAAGATATTCATTTTAATCAAATACTATTAAAGGCAGCTTTTATCTACATGAAATCTACCACGTACGTAATATATTTAATTGGATGAGAAATATAACAGTATCGCTTGAAATAGCTTAGCAAATAAAACATTTGTAATATGTAAAAGATACAAATAGTTGCTGTGTTTTAACCTTTCCAGGTAAATTTATACCATTGTGGACTTTTTATGGATATATCTATGATATAAAATTTTGTAGCATTTTAATTTGATCTTTATCGTAAAGTTTAGCCAGCGTTTGCGATTTAAGGGCTCAAAAATTTGTTTGTTACGTCATTACTTTATACATTTTTGAATTGTATAGCTTTTCTGCACGATAATATGTATATATTATACATAAAAATCTTCCCCTTTATCCACTCAATATATTATTGAATGGTTTATAACGTACAAGCGAATATATAACGAAAGCCGTTTCATTTTATATTATGAAAAGAAGAAGGCTATTATCTTGTGCATTTGACCTTTGTTTCGTTTTAATATTTTTCCAACATTTATACATTGGGTTTTCACAACGGTCTTTATACTAAAGTACGTATACGAGTAAAATAATGTCTTGTACATGATTTTCTTTAAATATCAAATGTATTTTCTGCTTATCGCAAAATAACGCAGTTTATGCGACACCAACAGTGTTTGCATTTTAAACTTGCTACCGGTTACTGGCATCGTTCTATATCCGCTTCATAGTATAAAAGAGATTATGGAATATCCCTTTACGTGAATACACAATTTATTATCTTAAATACGAGAACATATGATTTTTCTGCTATAAAGGTTATTACATGGCTTTGATCTTTAAATTACATGGGGTGTGGCTGTGTTATGGACACGACTGTTTGTTGAACGTGAATCCGTCTCATAACAGGGCTTCCCCCTCCGCCGCGCACGATGTGTTACAGTCGTCATTTAGCGTAATAAATTCTTCAATTCTTTAGCTATCCAGTGATGTAACTGAATTTTAGATGGAGTGCATATAAATGTAGTTACAACACCAAATTGAATCCCTCGATTTTGTTATCATTCGTTTTTTGAATTGCCTCCCTATGGATGCAATTTTAAAGACGTATTCACTTTAAAAATTTTTTTTAAAGGTTTTCCTCCACATAATTATAGGAAATATGTCAAAAACATTGTTTAAAAAAGGCATATTATAATGTCAAAGATTGTTTAAGCGCCAAAGATGTAGATCTTCTCAGTAGAAACAACTTTCCGAACTGTGGGTATATGTTACCAACGGACAGACTACTGACGATTCATAAGAGCCTTTGAGCCTACTCGAATAAAAAATATTTTGATTATAAGATATGTTAAAACAGTGTTGTTACTGAATGCTGGTGAAGACCTTTTAAGTTCTCTAAACAAATAATATCAAAATGTATTATTGATCTGTTAAAATTGAAGAAAACAATATGAAAAATCTCCATTTTGTCTAAGTAAATTTAGAGTACATATATCAACTTATCAACCCTCAGCCTCGTCTCAGCATTCGCAATTACACTCTCTCCTGCTCGTCAGGGCCGCATATACGTGCGTGGGTGAGAGAGTTGTAAAAATGGCCTCCCCCAGAGTTTGCATACACATTCAACTTAGAAGCCCAATCGTAGTGGATCCTACAACCAAGCGCGACTTGTGAACGAACATTGAAGAAGACAGAACTTAGTAGAACCGAGCCCCTACGACCAAATTCCGAACACTGACTATTGAAGACCCGAACGTTCGAAGCATTGTACGTGGAAGAGTCAAATCACTGAAGGCCATAGCTGTGAATATTGAAGAACGGATCTATCAAGAACTGAAGATCCGGACCTCAAAGGTCCACTGAACCTGGAGTGATTTGTCTGACGCTGAATCCCGTCCCAGCAACAATAATGGGGCGTTAAAGTTATTATTTATGTTTCTGAAAAAGTTAATTCTGAAATATTGGTCATTCAATTTATAATGATAATATGCTCAAAGTTTGGTCATAGAATTCTGAATCTGCTATAATTCTTAGCACGACGTGGGAACGGATTAATTGTTCGTAATCGCCGAGGACGGGAGGGAAATTTATTGGATGATACAGGAATGCAGAATTGAAATTGGTATTAGCGATGGACTTAAATGAAGATATATCTCCATAAATGTTTCTCGTAAGTCCTTAAAGGACTTCGACAAGTAATATATCAAAAAAGTCAACTCCTTTGGCATCTATCACGAATTATACTATCCATAGAATAGAAGTAATCTTGTGTACAATTTTGCAGATAACTGTAGGTTTTAGTAATGATTTAATGTTATATCCCCCTATGTCTTGTTGAACACCAGTGGAGGGGCACGAAGCAGAGCACAAAAGAGAACCACGAATATAGCAAATACTGTATGATGCTCAAATCTCATTCCCTCCCACGTTAAATCTTATCAATTTCTGTGTCTGTCTCATTTTACTGACGCTTTTTCGTTTCATCGACTTTCAAATCACAACGAAAGCTAAAGAAGTCTTCACTTCAAAAACATTAAACCGTTTCTACGCTCTCCTTCTGCGGGAATGTCATGACGCGGAAGGAGATGGCGAAACGGTTGAGGGAGGCGAACGTGACCACTTTGACCGTTCGCTGGAAAAGGCCGAGAAGCCCTCAATCGCCGTCTCCCTCCTTAGTGACCTTTGGGTAACGGAAGCGGGGTCCGTTGCCCAAGAAAGAGAGGTCTCGCGAGGTGGTTGGTGGCTTACCCGGTGCTCCAGGCAATCCACCTACGGAGTAGGTTATGGTCATTGACCGAGTTGGGCCTAAAACGGCACATCGCTGCCGAGGTTGCGAATGTCTGTCAATCGCGTTCTCGTGACCCCGTCTCCGAGTAATGTAGGAGCACCGCAGCCGGTATGAGTCCGGAATACCCGGCAACATTCTCCCGAGTATTTCAGATATCCACGAGGAGTTCCCAGCGTTAAAAAAAAGCAAGAATGTAAACTAATATTTAGAATTAAAGAATATCGGAAAATGTGAAGTCATGAAATAAAAATATCACATGAAGCTTAATAACATGGTTCTACATTATAAAAAATCACTTGATGTATGTTTCACAAGACATAAGTGAAAATTTCAAGGTTTCAACTTCAAAAGCTAGGTAACTATTACATAAATAATAAAATTTTCTTCTGTATTCATAAAATAACAACATTTCCGCAAATATTCAACGTATTATTACAAATAGTCCCTAACCACCTAACGGGAGTACATTGACTTATCAATAATCCTGTCGATAACTGAACTTGTCTACAGATTATTCTAAATAATGTTTTATTAATGTCATTTTAAATAACAGTAGCAGTGACGCGTTGATTACATCTCTCTCGTTTTGTTAGTCGGTTTTCTTCGACTTTGTTCACGAGCACATTACATATGGGAGCGTGACGGCTGAGACGTAATCAATACCCATAAAATAAAGAGCACAATGCGCCTTAAGAAACCTTCAATTCAAAGAAGATCATCCATATTTTCAAGTGTTATAATTTTACTGTGATAATGTAAAAAAATCTCGTAGATAACTTCACGACACTTGATTGAAGCTCAAAGAATTTTCCCGTTCGTTTATTTTCACCGTATTCTTATACCGTAACAACCGTTTCTCCCTATAGACCCTTTTTATATCTGGATTGTTAGTTATCTTATATAAAACTAACGTTATTTTTCTTTAAATAGGACTCAGTGGTTAGAGCTTTATAAAGATTTCCCATGACGATGTGATCTTGTAACATTAACTGGGAACATTTATAATGTATTGTGTTTTTCTAATACTTTATACGATGTACTGGTATAAACTGCCTCATTGGTCTAGTGGTTAGCATGTTCGACTACAGACATTAGGTCCTGGGTTCGAGTCCCGTGTCGGGCCAATTCAAAAACCAAAATTGAGTTTTCTATTAAGATTTTCTCCATATTTGCCCGAAGTTGGGAAGTTGGCGGTGTGACCCACCCCCGTGCTTCGGAGAGCACGTTAAGCCTACGGTCCTGCGCCTGATCTCTCTCTGTACGTGTCGGATTCTTGTCACGTCGGACTATGAGAGTGAAGGAATAGAGAGTACACTAGTTGTGTACTATGCCTGCCAATCCGCAGTGGAGCAGCGTGGTGGGTCTATGCTCTAAAAACCCTCGCTCCTTGGAGTGAGGAGGCCTGTGCCCAGCAGTGGGACGTTAATGGGCTGCTACTTACTTTACTGGTATAAATAAGAAAATATTCCACAGGGAATTATTATCTGAGACTGGTGTGTAAGTTGACATGAAAATAGGCGATATAACTCCAAATAGGAACCACAATATTGGTAAGGTAAGTAACTGCTGGGTACAGGTCTCCTCATTCATTGGAGAGAGGGTTATGAGAGCATAGACCCACCAAGTTGTTTCACACCGGGTTGGCAGGTTCAGTACTCTAGTGCACCCTCGATTCCTTCCTCTCATAGTCCTATGTGACGGTTATTCGACGGCTTAACGTGCTTTTCAAGGCACGTGGTGGACCTCACCACCAACTTCCAAACTTCGAGCAAATATTGAGAAAATAATAGCGAATTCAATATCCGCTCGAACCGTGGACCTCATATCAGTGTCTAATATGAAGCCAATGAAGGTAAGTAGCAGCATACTTATGTCACACTACTGGGGAAAGGCCTCTTCACTCAGGGAAGGTTCTAGGGTATAGACCCATCATACTGCTTTACTGTAAATTGGCAAACTGAATTACTTCTGGAATTTGCAGGTTTTGTCATATTTTATGTATTCCTTCACTGAAAAGTACAATCATGGATTACAATGAATAATCAAGCACCTAAGTTTATATAAAGAGAAATTTAGAGGCACAAACCCCGACCCCGATCGGGAGTGTGGGACTTGACGAGGGAGGAAAACTCGCAATACCCGCTAAGCTCAGCAGTTCTCTCTTCATCAGTGACTGAGACACCAGAGGATCAAATTGCGAATTCTTACCTGGTGTCTCGAATGAGTCTGACTGAAGGTTCACTGCAGGGGAGAGGAGAGGTGGCATCTACTGCTATCTCCCTCTTTCTTTCGCGGGCCTCCTTTAGTGAGACTATGGTCTCGCAGAGGAAGGCCACTCCCGCCCAACATCTCTTACTGGAGAGCATATAATGCCCCACAGCGAGAGATCCCCACCGATCAGCGCTACCAAGTGGTGATATTCTCGGCCGATTTGGTGCAAGAACTTTCCAGTCAGAATCTGCACCAGCCTATAGGAGAGCGTCTCGTGCCTCCTGGAGAGCCAATACTCCACCTACCCAGGGTTTGAACCCGCCTCTCACCACTTGGCCATCATGATTGTTTTCTATATGACATTTTACCGAAAGGCATTTTTTTCTACGGGTTTGTCGTTGTTGGTCGGCTGGTCCCTAGCCACAACCGAAGCCTCCTACCTAGAACAAATTGTAAAATACAATTGCCTAACTTTGATCTATCAGGAATCGAATCCAGGATCTCTGCTAGCAAAGAGTACCTTTTAAAAAGTTTCATAAATAGTTTGCGATAGTATATTTCTATCTTTTAAGACTCATGATTTCATGTAACGTAGACGAAGCTTTTTTATTGCTGTCAAGTTGACTATAATGTCATATGATGGTAAGTAATGAAACAGTTTAAGATGGAAGCCCGCTAGGTAAGAGGTAATTTACCTTACTGGAACTCACGGCTTTACTTGGTGGTACTTCTTTGTTAATGCGGTGGTAATTACAATTTAAAGATTACAGTTGAAGCTTTCCATCAGTCCAGACTCAGTTAGACATGTTAGAAAATACAATAACCTAACTTTTCTCTGCCAAAAGTTGACCCTAGGACTTCAGCTAACAAAGCGAATATTTCCACTAGTATACCAGTTCCTTCATACCTTCCTACCAGTCAAGTTCCTTCCAATTAACTTACTATAACCTTTTTATTGCTGACAGGTGACACATTTTAGTGCATGACCTTCATCTTATCTATCTTACTATACCTTATCTATGTATACAGTCTAAGATAGAAACACGCTAATCTGGTAAGAGATAATTAAACTTTTATGGTTTCTACATAACACCGTACCGGAAATACAATGTGTTAGAAGATCGCTTGCGAAAACGAAGACATGATTCCACTAATGACATCTTTAATGATGGGTTGGAAAAAATCGATCCTGATTAAAAAAAACCTTATTTTTAAACCTTTTATAAGCGTTTATTTACGCTTCAACATGTTAGTAGAGATAAATTAAACGAAAGTTTCATAAAAAATACATTACTTTACAAAAAAAAAAACAACAGTGAAACACAAACAGCTGACGCTCAGGTCATCAAACGCGTCGAAGCGGTTTTTGTTTTACACGCACACCGGCACCAGCCGCATACGTTCGTTGACCTGAGCGTCAAATGTTTATGTTTCATTGTTAGTTTTTTTTAGTAAAGTAATGTATTTTTAATTAGTCCTGGACTTGAACCCAGGACCTCATGACTGCACCCGAATATACTAATCACTAGACCAATGAGGCAGTTTATGCACCTGCTCTCTCTCCGGCCGTGTCGGATTTCCGTCACTTCGGCCTATATAGAGAGTGCACTTGTGTATTGTGCTTGCTAACCCGCAGTGGAGCACCGTGTGGGTCTGTGCTCTAATAATTCTCTCTCCTATGAGTGAGGAGGCCTGTGTCCAGTAGTGAGACTTTAATGGGGTGTTGCCTTACCTTTTAATGTATTTTTATGCAACTATCGTTTCATTTAGCTGTACTAAGATGATGAAGCGTAAATAATTCTAATAAAAAAATCTATCAGGATCCAATTTTCCAGTCCCATCATCAAAGGTGTCATTACTAATGTCTGTCTTCGTTTTCGGGAGCAGTCTCCTACTACCTTGTAGTTTTTTTTAGTAATCAGTCAATAAAAATATTAAAAGTAATCAAATCTTTTCCTATCTCTCTCATGCAACAAAGACCAAGTTGCCCAGGTCAGATGGTATTTAAATAAACTTGTAGCAAAGTAAAATCGCTTCGACATTGACGATGTCGGGTGTGCCTGGCCTATAAATACATTGCCTTGAGATTAGCTCAGATATGAGGCACCCACTCGACCGAAGCCATTGTCATTTACTGTTGACCTTAAATCAAAGCCCTATATAGATCTGCTTAATCAATAAAAAGCTGGAAAGTTGCTATTAGAGGGTTGACTTTGTTTTTAATTGCATTTTTCTGAGATATTTAGAAGTAGGGTCACATGGATGTATTTACTAGAGAGATTCATTCAGTATACGTTTCTATAACAAACTCCCATATGACGTGCTAAAGATGTCTTTTATTAATTTTAATTCTTTTAATTAAAAAAAAATAACCTAGAAATCATACTATAATTTGTAAAATCATATTGGAATGATGATGAGAAAAAAATTGACACCCCTCTGAGTTTATGTGGGCTCTTCTCAGAACAGGGTACGAAGGAACACCCATAAATTTAAATCCTGTCGGAAAAAAAAATTATAATTGACTTTTAAAAGTGCTGTAAAAGCCTACTTGAATAAAAAGTTTTTGAATCACATTTTTCAGGTGAAGCCCCCCTCTCCTCCCCCCTATATATTGATCGCGCAATACACTCTCGAAACTAGACATCCAATTTTGTTGTTGTTTATTTTATTTTGCAAGATTTATTTACGACTTAGGACCTAGGATATTAAGTATTTTAATTTATAAATAAAAAAAATCAATATTTAATATACTATTTAAAAAAAATATAAAATAAAAATAATTCATAAATTTTTATTCACGAATCGTCATTTGAGATTTCAATACATCATTAGTATTAATTTTCAACAGTTTTAATATTTTAATGACAATTAAATTCATTAAATTCCTAACATATCCTATTTATATATATATATATATATATATATATATATTCCTTTTTCACTCCTTTTAAGTTTCGAAAATATAAATTTTACATTTATATAAATATAAACAAGACCTTTTTTTTTGCTGGGAAATGCTCTATGTACGTCGGACGAAGTGTAAACTTACATCCGGGAGTGTGGGACTCACTGGTCGTACCAGGATACCCACGAAAACCCAGCGGAACCCTCTGCATCCAGGTGTTGGGGTCCAGATGTCCGCTGATGTATTCAGCTCTGGCGCCCCGGATGAATCCAACTTAAGGGTTAAGTTAAGTTGAGGGAGAGCAGGCGAGCAAAATTACGCCTTCTAGCGCCCCCCTCCTCCGGTGAGAGGGAGTAGCATCTGCCATAACCTCCCTTTCCTGCTTATTGACTCTTCTCTCCAACCTGACTCATCGCCAATCATAGCACCCACAATGCTGGAGAGTGAGAGGTCACTCCCTATCAGCGATGTCAAGATGGGACGCAGTGTCGACGGCCGCCCCACAAATACGGCAAGCAGGCGTCTCTTCGCAGCCTACAATCTGGTGCAGATACTTGTCGAAGCAACCATGTCCAGTTAACACCTGCACCAACCTGTAGGTTAGCATACCTTGCCCCCTGGCAAGCCAATCTTCCAAGAATGGACGCATTGGCTTGCNAAGAGTTTTTGAATCACATTTTTCAGGTGAAGCCCCCCTCTCCTCCCCCCCTATATATTGATCGCGCAAATCACTCTCGAAACTAGTCAACCAATTTTGTTGTTGTTTATTTTATTGTGCATGATTTATTTACGACTTAGGACCTAGGATATGTCGTATTTCAATTTATAAATAAAAGAAAATCAATATTTAATAATTTAATATACTATTTAAAAAAAAGTATAAAATCAAAATATTTCATAAATTTTTATTTACGATTCGTCATTGAAGATTTTAATACATCATTAGTATTAATTTTTGACAGTTTTAATATTTTAATGACAATTAAATTCATTAAATTCCTTTTTCCTTCCTTTTAAGTCTCGGAAATATAAGTTTTACATTTGTATAAATATAAACAAGACCTTTTTTTGCTGGGAAATGCTTTATGCACGTCGGATGAAGTGTAAACTTGCATCCGGGAGTGTGGGACTTGCTGGTCGTACCAGGATACCCACGAAAACCCAGCGGAACCCTCTTCATCCAGGTGTTGGGGTCCAGATGTCCGCTGACGCATTCAGCTCTGGCGCCCCGGATGAATCCGACTTAAGGGTTTAGTTATGTCGAGGGAAAGCAGGAGAGCAAAATTACCCCTTCTAGCGCCCCCCTCCTTCGGTGAGAGGGTGTAGCGTCTGCCATAACCTCCCTTTCCTGCTTATTGACTCCTTCTACAAGATGACAGCCTCGCAGAAAGACGTCACTTCTCTCCAACCTGACTCATCGCCAATCATAGCACCCCCAATGCTGGAGAGTGAGAGGTCACTCCCTATCAGCGATGTCAAGATGGGACGCAGTGTCGACGGCCGCCCCACAAATACAGCAAGCAGGCGTCTCGTCGCAGTATACAATCTGGTGCAGATACTTGTCGAAGCAACCATGTCCAGTTAACACCTGCACCAACCTGTAGGTTAGCATACCGTGCCCCCTGGCAAGCCAATCTTCCAAGAATGGACGTTTTGGCTTGCCAGGGGGCACGGTACGCTAACCTACAGGTTGGTGTTTAAAAATTAGTTAGCACTTTTAACTTTTTTAAAATCAAAATAAACTTTTCAGCACTTATTTATCCATATGTAAAGTAGCAGTCCATTTACGTCTTTATGTGGGGAATAGGCTTCTTTATTCATAGGAGAGAGGGTTTATAGAGCATAAACCCACCACACTGCTCTTCTGTGAATAAGTGTATGCGCTAACACCAATGTACTAGGCAATTTGTATATAAAAAAATATTAATAAACTAAACCCTCATTCTAATAATTTACGTTAAAGCCTTAAATAAAACATCACAGCCTTCTCATTTGGAGCGAGAGTAAAATTTGCCGCCGGAGAAAAAGTTTTAAAAAGCGCAAAGTTGTGGGACAGTATTATCCAAATTAGGTTAATAATATTCAACAGTTAAGTGTAGAGTAAATTTATGTAAAAAGTTACCCGGCCTTAATTAAAATTAGGTTAGCAGTGAGAGGTTTTTGAGCCCGAATTTATTGTAAGATGAATTGGGCCATATCGCCTATTTATGATGTTAAGTTGACTGTGATCTAAGCTGATGGTAAGTCATGATACAGTTTTAAATGAAAGCACTTCAATTTGTTAGTAAATAATTTATCTCTAATGATTTCTAAAAGGCACATCAGATTCAATTATCTTATAAATAGGAAACATTTGTGTTTTTGTATGTATGTATGTTTGTAACGTTTTCACACAAAAACTACTGGAACGATTTCACCATTAGAAAGCTACATTTTCACAGAGCAACATAGGCTATATTACTTCCCAAAAAAAATAGGGATCCCTAATAAAAATGCATTAATGTAACCCAAGGTGTAAAGAAAACTATTAAAGATAAAACAAAAAAATGTTCTACATTATTATAGAACGTATTAATATCTACAAAAAAAGTCTGTGAAACCATATGTCCAACTACTGTAGTTATGCCGCTATAACTACTTGTTGCATTTTTTAAGTTAATAAAAGTGCCGAGAATAATCATATTAATAATATTAAAAATGTCAAATCTTAAGAAAATAACGTATTCCGAGTCAAACTCCAAGGCGTTAAATGTGTATAGAGATGTTTTGTGACATTAAAGTATTACAAATAAATCTCTTCTTTAATATTATAGACGAAAGTGTTGTATATTACATTTTTGTTTTTATTTTTGAAAAATTATAATAATCACGCTAAAAGTTACTGGACCGATTAAAAAAAAAACCTTAGATACTTGTAAAAAAGTATTTTTAAATTGACTAATGACGGACTTTTCAAATAAGCGATGTTACGGATTAAAAAATGTATTACTTAGATATATATTTGTTGTAAAATCTGTATAATGATTTGATTATGAATGTAATAATTGTTCATCTAATAATCTGAAAGGAAGTAATTAAAAACTAAATGAAATAAAAATTGAATCTATAGTCCGACTTAGTAGACATTTCACTGCTACGAGATCGGTTTCTACGAGGGTGAAACCGCGGGAAATTAATAGTATAGTTACTTACAATAAGACAATTATTTATACTTTACACATTATCCAAACAACATAGTGAATTGGTCTATAATAAAACAATTTTAGAAAAACGTAACATCCATTTTGTAATTAAGAGAACAGAAAATTTAACCACTACCTTTATAAATAAATTTTATTGTTTCCTCGGGCCTTACTTATATAATAAAATAAATAAAGAAATACAAATTTATCCACTAAATAAAACAATTTTCAAAAAAATAGTAATACTACTTTTATATACCCAGTAATATTTATCAAATTTTTTAAAGCAATAATAAATTTTACTTGAATCACAACATATGTATAAGGGCTTCTTTTAACAACACATCATAGAGAGTCGGCACTGGCAGCTGTAACACAGGTTTCACCTAGTTCAGCTACAGAACGAATGTAAAATGGATACACCAAACTAATTTTAAGAAAACAATTTTGTAACAAAATATTGTATTTTTGGTAAATAAATAAAATTATTATCCATTATTATCCATAGTATATATATATATATATATATATATATATATATATATATATAGACTAGCTGACTCGTATAACTTTCTTTTATTGCTGAAAAGAAATAATGCGCAAATAGCTTTAAGCCACTTAACTAACTAACTCATTCGAGAAACGCACAACTATGTAGTACTTATGGTAGTTATTGCTTATTCTCAATAACTGTGACTCTGACGTTATTATTGGTCCAATAACCGATATTTTATCAAGTTATTTGTTATTAAAAAACTTTTTTCTAAAAACTACATATTGAAACGTTTAAAGTAATAATAAAAACATAAAGGAATATAAGAATTGTAAATGCTTACGTGTAATTCATTATTATGGTATATGTAATTTTCTTTCCTTAATTATAAAGTTTTAATAGGATTTTATTTCATAATTTAATACCCATTCCAAGCAAGAAATGATTAAAGTACGTTGTAGCTGATTATTTTTTCAAACTGCGCCTCAACTCTTAATATATGTCAAATAACAGTAGTCATCTTTAATAAATATAATCCATCGTAGAGTTGTAAAACCATGTACTGATATTGAACCCAATAGATTTTTATAATGTTTAATAAGGTTGCGTTTTACTAGTTGGCTTGCTTTGTGCTTGTCAATAAATCTATTAAAATATAATGTCTAACTAAAGAAATAAAGAGGGAAAGTAAGGAACAGGAATCTGGCAGTGAAGAGGATTCAGACTTCTGATGGCAATTTTGTTAGAGAAAAGGAACTGCAAGTAGACTTTGAAGACTACTTTCACGGCAATAAATAACTTTTTCTGAAATCAAATGTTAAGTTGGTTGGACTTTATTATGTAGATAGTTAAGCAATGTCTATATGGTGAGCAAGATGATGATGACGAAGATAATAGAAGTAATGGCGTCTTTGGGATCACTACTGTTATTAATATAACAAAAAGAAAAGAGGAGCCGTTCGTTAAGTAGATTAGAATATTGCTAACCACACTTGCTAATGACAATGCTGATGATAGAAAAAGATCATTAATGAACAAAATATTATCAGATGAATAAACCACTTGTTAATAATAGGATTCTAAGCATTTCAGAGGCAATCAGTGTACCTTCATTTGCATATCTACAAAATGAATTGGATAAAGCGATAAAGAAGTTGAAGTTATGATAATACTCGCTTGATCCATTTTACAGTATTGACAATAACTTAGTAACCCTCTTATGGATTCAAGTTATTTACGTTACTTGTTATTTTATCCGTATGTAATGTAATAGGCTTTATACTTAGAGCAGTGTCTTCTTTTCCGATGTAGATATTCATCAAGAACGGTTTATCTGACGTTCCTATGGTATCAGGAACGATGTATAAGACACTGTGAGTAACAGTTATTATAAAACTTATGAATACAGTTAAAACAGTGCGTTATTAAAACATTATGAATTTACTCGTAGAGATCTAATATATTCTTGAAATTTCTCGCATAAGAAAATTACTACAGACTTTTCTCGTAATATTATACGTGAAGTAGAAATATTTTCACAAGCAAGGCCATTGTCAGAGGCGTCTTGAAAGCTTAAATATTGTCTCACGTCTATATATTTACAAAGGCTCATTTAGCTGTCGAATCTGTTAACATACACCTAATATATTTAATGATAATATATAATTGTGTGTAATTGTATAATTATGTGTAATTTAAAAACCCTTAGCATAGTTTTAGTTGTAGTTCTGACATGTAATTATGTTGCTAGTTCATAAGTTATAAATAAAAGTAAATAAATATCGTTTTAATATTTAATTTAACACTGATTTTTGTATAAATGTGAAACGGGAGCTCAGGCTTTAGTGTTTCCTTTGACAACTTTGGATTTGTTATCCTGTTCACTCTTGGGTCAATTGAGAAATGAGAGAAAAAGACAAAAAGCTCGACACAAGTGTTAAAAATCACTGTTATTATAACTGTTAGCTTAGTGTTAAGTTGCTATATTTTTATATTATGCAGATGTCTTTGTTTTTACATTAGTAAAAGGTTAAGGGTAAATTTACTAACTACTTCCGTTTGAAGTTCTTGTTTTAACGTCGACTGTGTTTAGTGGAGTTGATATTTTTTGAGTGGGGAGTTTTATAAGGGGATATAATTGATGGTAGCGAAATCGAGGGACATTCTATTTGTGGCATCAGATTAGTAAAGGAAGTTAATTTTATGACATATAAGAACTATTTTACATTTTCGGTTAAAAAAGTTGATGTATCTATCTATAGCCAGGTTAAGTATACACATTAAAAAAAAAACCATACAATCTGTTTTGAATTTGTTTTTACATTATTTTAAGAAATAGCTGCACATAAAAGCTATATGCAACGCAAAAGCTATGTTTTAAGGAGTAACTACAGATTTTCTTGTTGATGTCTTCTGAGTAATACCAATTTTCTGAGCTCGTGGCAAATTTGTTACAAACGAATAGATTAATGACGAATATATATTAATTCCTATACAATAGAAATAAAGTAAGCGAATCTGTTACATAAGAGTTTCTTTATATATTGAATAAGATTATATATATATGTCGGAGTGCCATAGTCTGTTGAACGCTGGCGCCATCTGTCTATCGACGTGGGGCAGAGTCAATAATGACAATCCAGCGTGGGTGTCTCCAGTTCTCGGGTAACGGCCGGCCGGTGCGGTCGACTATTGAAACTGTCGCGTTCCTAGCTATTATTTTTAATGTTTTTGTGTAAATTGATATTGAGAACATTAAGTGATTGAACATTATAATCTGAGTTAATTAATAAAGTGTTTGATTGCACCAACATTACATACCAACGCCCACAATATGAAAATTTAATTATGGATGCCATTAATGACGATGTCGGCAGACAACCCTACGCTCCTATGCTTTATGCTTCCTTTTCTCTCTTATTCTCCGATATATATTTACAGCGGTCTATTTTTTGTTAATTTATGCAAATATTAGTCTTTGTAACGTTTCATTTTGAACATATAGTTTTTATTTTATTTACCACATCGCTTATTGTATCTATAATGAAACTATTAATATAAAACTTTCAATGGAAAATATTAAATTGATTACTGTCGTATAAATCATTAAGGAGGAACGATAAGCGAATTTTTGGACAAGAATCCAGGCCTCTTGTCAGTTGAAGAGGCAATTAAGCTAAAGGCATTTAGTTATAATTAATTAAAAAACATTTTCTTGTAAATTTTGGCTTTAGTGAAAGTATAGTCGCAATACGGATACAGAATATTTAAATTGCAAGCTCTAATTACTATGCCTTGCCGTCTACCATCGGTGTTATAAATTCTACGTCGTACGAAGTAAATTAGAAATTTTAAGCGAATTCAATCCCATGGGATTTGTGTATCAACCTCATTATAACACGATGTTTTAGTTATACATTCAAAAATGTTATCGTCGTATATTATTTTGTTAAAACACAGTCAAAGAACGCCTAAAGTTCACCAAATGTAGTTTAGCAGTATTTGAGATCGTTGTATGGAGTAGCAGTTAACTTTCAAGCCCTGAGTAACGAAAAATGACTCTTTATCCGAACGGGGGAACCAAAAGACCCCAGTTCGTTTATATGAAAATCTGAAACAAAGTCATAAGAACATCACGTGCGTTTTGCTTCCACAATTAGGATTCTTTGTTATCAAAAACAATATTTTATACGTTCAATATGATATTGAGTTTTCTATTAAGATTTCTCATCTACCGAAGTTGGGAAAAACTTGACGGTGTGATCCACCCTCATGCCTCGGAGAGCACGTTAAGCCATCGGTCCTGAGCTTGATCTCTTTCCGGTAGCCGTCACGTCGGACTATAACAGTAAAAGAATAGAGAGTACACTTCTTGTGTACTATGCCTGCTACAATGTCTGGAGCAGCATGGGGGGTCTATGCTCTGAAAACCCCTCTCTCATATGAGCGAGGAGGCCTGTGCCCAGCAGTGGGACGTTAATGGCCTGCTACTTGCCTTACTTTTAATGATAATTAATTAGGATATTACAACATATTCATAGTAAGACTGTGAATTAGTTGTGGGAATTGAAAAAGAATAGGAATTGATAACATTGGAATAAAAAGAAGAAATACCTATCGTATGTAATCATCAAATCTCCTGTATATTCAACTCCACGTTTTACGGAGATAACATTAACGTGGTGTATTTTTTTTAAATAAACACAATATTCCCTTTGAACTGGAATTTTGTTCGGGTGTGATTTAGTTAAAATTTGGATCGCACTCCCAAATTTTGTGTTAATGAAATGCGTGGGTGGCGTGGAAAGGACAAATTGCTGTGATGTCGAAAACAGAATTTTTATCTTACAAACGGTCGCAACATTTAATCTACGTCGCTTTGAACATGCGACAGCTTTAATACTGGAACTTTTGTCTTGAACAAAGTTTTATGTACTTTTAAACTCTTTCACAGTTGATTTTATTGAATGTTTATTTTTTTTTGTCGCTGGGATATGCTATTTACGCACTAACCCTGACCGATGACCAGTCAGGAGTGTGGGACTCGGCAATGGAAGGTCTCGCAATACCCATTAAAACCCAGAGGAACCCTCTTCATACATTATTGAGGCACCAGGTGTTCAGCTTTCTCATGCTGCCCCCGACGGAAGACTCCGACGGAGGATTCACGGAGGCTGGAGGAGATGCGCAAATATGTGCCGTCTTATATTCCGCCACCTTCGACGATGAGGGGGAGCATCCAATGCTCTCTCTCTCTTTCGTGGGCTTCCTTCAGCGAGACTACGGTCTCGCAAAAGAAGGCCACTTTCCCACCATCTATCACAGGATAGCATCGCGTCTATGTTGAATTTTGATTGTCTTTGCTTATAATATTTCTTTCAAATGTAATTTAGCTGAACAATATGTTCTGGTCGACTAATGATCTCATTTGTTCGTGTTATAGTGACAGTTTTATCATGGATAATGTATATTGCATTTTTAAAGTCTTCTGGGGAACCTAAATTTGGAGGCTTTGATACGAAATGATGTAACCACTTCAAAGATGGATTAATTACTGTGTCTTCGCATATTTTTATGCGAACTGTTCCATTCTACTTAGCTTTGAATATGCGACAGCTTTAATACTGGAACTTTTGTCTTGAACAAAGTGATATGTACTATTAATCTCTATCGCAGTTGGTGACATTGATATAAAATGGGACAAAATGAGGAGTTCTTGCAAAATAATTGAATTTTAAAGACCACGGCATCCACTTGCTAATAATATTTTTTATCAAAACAAACATAGATGATCAATATGTTCTGATCGATGTTTTAGAGTAAGGTTCGTAAATTTTAGAGATCTTTTTTATTGGTGTCATAGTGACATGTTTATCTTAAACGTTTTTAAACTCTGGGATTAAAATGTTGATGACAGATTACCAAATGGTATGATTTTTATGTTTACTAATAGTCAAACTATACAATGTTATTTTTTGTTTTTTAAATTTAGACTCTGGTGCAGCGTCAGTTTGCGCTAAGCTTTAAGATAGAGAAAAAAGTGAATAATTAATGTACGACAGTTACCGAGAATCGAAATACATATTATGACTTAAAAAGAAAGAGATGCTTATATTCCTGATTGCCCGAGTTGAGACAGAACTATCGTATCATGTCAACTAGCAGTTGATACTCTACTCCAAAAAAGCCGTGTCAACCGGTAGTTGGCAATCTAAGGGTGATCGCTAAAAATGTAACCAATTCAATGATGGACTATTGTTGTAATAACGAAAACAGAACTTTAATCTACGTTGTTTTGTACATGCGACAGCTTTAATACTGGAAGTTTTGTCATGTACAAATTGATATTTCATATAGATATGAAATGACTACGGAATGCCCAGAAATTCTCATATCTATAGCTTCTCTGATAATCTCTCTTTCAAATCATCGTACTTCAAATAAATTTTAGCTTTGTCGTGTTTGAAATAAGTGATCACTCGTATATTTAGTCTCCCGAGTCAGGGTTAGTGTAATTGTTTTTATTACTGCAGCATATTGGATTTATTAAAATGTACGTAGATTTATTACGCTCACATTTTCTTAGAATTTAACATACTTGTTTTAGAAATAAGAATTGCGTGAGGTTTGCTTAGACACCTATCCCCGAAATGAGTTTGGGCGACGTTCTTCTCAACCCCCCTCTCCCCTAAACGTCTCACGTAATTAATGGATGCCCCCAATAATTTATTCCATTTATCATTGTTAAAAAAGTCACATTTACTAAGAATATTAAGTATCTCCAGCTGAACTATAATAAAATGTTTTCGCTTGCAGCTCCGAGTCCCCTCGGTTACATTTTTCACGATTTATAGTCAAAACTATATTTTGTAAAGAAACTTTATTGCTTTAACTACTAAAGTTTAAATATAAATTCACTTGTTTTATTCGTAGACTGTGTTATATTTGAGTACATTTCAATTTCTAAGAGAATTAAGGTGTACAATGCGGAAATGCCTTTTAACTTTCTATAGTTATATTTAATTTTGGTGATCTTTTTGTAAAAAGATATAGGAATAAGGATGCGGTGATAAAAATACCTAACAATGTGCTAATATGTCTTTGATATGCGAACTGCCATAGAGTAAGAAATCGGTCTTTTATATTAAATTTTGGTCTTTTATATTAAACTAGCTGAACAAGCGACTTTATCTGCGTGGTATATTTTTTTGGTAGCATTTTTTTTAATTGAGGCAAATTGTTTTACAAATAAGAAACATACTTTTGATAGTTTGTAAATGTGAAGTTTGAATTTTTTTAATGTGAAAATATATTTTTTTTTATTAAAACTTCCGGAACCCCCCTTGCGGGTGGAATTTCGCAAAGTCCGTTCTTAACTGACCTCAACTCGGCAAAAAAATATTCTTACCAAACTCCAAGTCTCTACGCCTTATGGTTCCCGAAATATCGTGATGAGTCAATATATAGATGATGGTTTGTTGGTAAGAAGCGAGGAGTTCGTTATGTTTTGAGTAGACCAATGAAGGCCTCGTTGCCTTATACACTGATGTTGAAACTGTTATGGGGTAAGGCGGACATGCAACTATATTTATTTTAGAAAAAAGATCAATAGGGGGTAAAAATATCAATTAGAATCTCGTGCTTCTTAAGAAATAAATTGAAAGAAACATCAATTCTTACAATACCGTCGCAATATATATTTAATATCTTATACATCCGTGATAATATTCATTTATTCAGTAAGAAAAGTGGAATACACAATTTTAATACAAGAATTAAAAACGAGCTTGTAATTCCATATTTTAGAGTGAAGAAATTATTTGTAGGGTTGAGCTTACGCATTTTAACAAGATACCTCAATCAGTTTTAGACATGAGGTTCTGGGTTCTAAGTCCCAGGTCAGGCGAATTCAAAATATTGAGTTTTCTATTAATATTTGTCAGAAGTTGGGAAGTTGGCGGTGTACTCCACCCCCGTGCCTCGGAGAGCACGTTAAGACGTCGGTGCTGCGCCTGATCTCTCTCTGGTCGTGTCGGATTACCGTCACGTCGGACTATGAGAGGGAAGGAATGGCGAGTACACTTTTGTACTATGCCTGTCAATCCGCAGTGGAGCAGCGTGGTTGGTCTACGCTCTAAAAACCCTCTCTCATATGAGTGAGGAGGCCTGTGCTCAGCAGTGGGACTTTAATTGGCTGCTACTTACTTACTTACTTTACTAGATAATGATGACAATTAAATGAAGCGATGGCCTAGTTTGTACATTGGTACGAATACTCGCTTTACAAGCAAAGAATCTGGCTTCGTTCCTCGGTAGGGCGAATTTAGGAAATTGTATTTTCTAATTTGTCTGTGTTTGGACTGATGGGGGAGCTTCAGCTGTGCCTAGCTACCACCCTATCAGTAAAGACATACTGTCATGCAAAGAAATTATGTCACATAGGAGGTAAATTTCTTCTTACTAGGTAATTGAGCTTCCATCTTAGACAGTTTCATTATTTATCATCAATTAAGATTACAGTCAAGCTTTCTGTCTACATTAGAAACAAATAGAAAAAAGAACTGTAATAATAACCCGGCTTACCAAGTTATCTACTACATTACATAAAGATACATATCACATCAAGCTACAAAGATAAAGGGCACATAATTTATCTAAATGGCTCCTCTATCAACACAATGTTCTTATAAACGTCTTAATACGGTATCGTAATATTGTTATTTATTATATTTGTAACAAAATATTTATTGTTCTGAAAGTTTGTGTATGTTAAGATATTCGACCAACTTCTTCTGGTAATATTTCCTGTAAGCTACGACCCGAAACTTTTTAGAGAACGGATAAATAAAATCCCAAAGGAAGGTTATGCAAATATCTATGGGCGTTGGTAATAATAATAAAATCATTTGACAACAGATTTATCGTATCTTTCTATAAAACATTACCTACTTTACACATAATTCTATACAATTTTTCTATTTTAAAATCTAGAATTGTTGATAGACTAGAAAACAGAGTGGTTTAAAAAAAACTGTATATTGCTTTGATTTGCCCGAAAATATGTTTGACTGTAATCTCATCTGATCGTAAGTGAAGATACCGTTTAAGATGGAAACACACAAACCTAGTAAGTGATAATCTTTCTTATGTTTTCCACATATATAAAACGCAAATTTGAATTATTAGCACATCTTTGTTGGTAGGGAGGTAGTCAAAGCTGGAAACCTCCCACCAGGCTAGATTGAGATGCACAAGAAAATACAACATTCTAAATTTATCTTTCTAGGAAACAAATCCAGCATTTTCACTAGAGAAGTATTTAAGAAGAAACGTAACAAACAGAGACGGATAGGGAGAAGACGGAGCTATTTTTGCAGTTGTTATATTACAGATAATGTGCCCCGTTCATTGCCATTTCAGCTTAGTTCTTAGAGCTATGGTTCTGGTACGGATTTCCACACCTTTGATTTGATCCCGTAGAAAAACTCCAAGCATAGCCCTCTCCATCGCACGCTGTGTGACTTTGAGTATTCGAATGAGGTCAATGATGGGTAAAATAAAAAGGAGGGCGTTAGCAGGAGAAAAAATCATGGCTGCGAAATGTCAAGGAGTGGACGGGTATCGTGAAAGCAGAGGAGTTGCTGCACCTCGGAAAAGACCGAGTAAGATGTGTTGAACTGAGCGTCAATCTCCAGTAATGGAGAGGCATACAAAGATGAAGAAGTAATTCGCTGCTAACGATTTGAAACCTCGTTTCGAATCCTTACTGCCACATCACTTCAAGACAAGGCTAAAAAGTCATCGCAGTTTTCCATCAGGCGTGATTGAAGCGTAAACCGATTGTAAATAAAATTAGCTTCAATTACAACGAAGCAAATTAATTCAAGTACCATATATCAAACGTTGTCTGTCTAAACATTAATTACTATACAGTTTAAAGTATATGTTATACGTGATGTTTATAAGATAGAACTTCGTTACAATGAGCCAAAATATTAAGTAAACTAGCGTGCTAAACGGTACGTAAGTAACGCGAGAGAAATTACAACAAACAGTCGACAATCACACTGACGTATGAGAGAAATGGAGTGGAATGTTTCTCATCACGTCCTATTGTTAACTGCGAAATTGTGTCCTCTAGCTAGGGTTGCCTTCTTATATTTTATACTAGTTGTTGCTCCAGGTATTACCCGAGTAGATTTCGATCAATGTGGCAACCCGTTCATAGTAAGACTACGTTACCAACCATCTAAACCAATATTATAAAGAGGAAACATTTTTCTTATGCGCGTAAGTATGTTTATATATTAGTAACATTTTTAACAGAAAAACTACTAGACCGATTTCAAGATTTTTATCACTATTAGATAGCTGCATTTTTACTGAGTGACATGGGGTATATTACATTCTCAAAAAGCCCTATCTTTTTGAGAATGAAATCCCTAATAAAAATGCATTAATACAACCTAAAAACTAGGTGTGAAAAAATTGGTCACAAAAAATCTGTCATCAAGTGCCCTGGAGAAACTACTGATGATAGAATCATAAAATTTTCTACAATATTATAGAACGTATTAATATCTATAAAAAAGTCCATAATACCATATGTCCAACTACTGTAGTTACCACTATAACTACTTTTTAACATATAGTACATAAAAGTGCCGAAAATAATCAAACCATATTATTCATATCTCTGTATTAATCCTTATCGTATATTTTATTAAAGACCGTTTCAATACCTCTAAAATACTTTTTAATTGATTAAAATCGGACACTCACAATCGGACATGAAGAAACTGAAACATTTTTGAAGTGTAAACTTCTTTAGGGAACGTGTGCACTTTTGTGAGTATTGAATGAGATTGAATTGAAATGCTAGGCTACGAGTATAAAATACTTGATCGAGTAAAGTCAGGTCCCATCGACTTCATAAAATACCTTAAATTTTTTATTTATCCCCCCAAAATCTAATATATTTTTTTAAGTTGTAGTGGACGACAGTTTTATCAAATATTAAGTCTATAGAAAGCTCACGTAAAAGTTTTTTGTTTAGGTAATGAGTTTGAGAAGTTAATACTAGATAGCGTAGGAATTGACTTTAAAATAATTTTTTTTATATATTTTATACGTAATACAGTAAGTTAATATCAGTAAAAATGTTGCAGCCCTATCTAATTTTTGTTCCTGAGAAAAGCAATTTCAGTTATCTTGATCTAAACGTTTCTGATACGGACACTCAAACTCATAATACGGTCTCTATTAATCTGCTATTGATTGTGCTATATTTTATTCTTATTTTCTTAGAACACTTTCAATAAGGCGTCTGTTCACTTTGTCATTTAGCTGAACAACGAGGCATGTAGAACATAGATTACACCTTTTATTTACACCGGGAAATGCCTTTATGACCCCGATCAGATTAAAATCTTATCGGGAGTGTGGAACTCGCTGGTAAGCCAGAATAGTCACTAACAATCAGAGATATCCCTCCGCATTCTTTTGTGGAACACCAGAGGATCGGTAGACGCAATCGACCCTGGCACTGCGGACGATTCCTCTGGAAAACTTAAGAAGGAGGAAGGAGAACCGTAAATCTACGCCTCCTACCTCCCAACCTCCTGCGCCGAAGTAACGGCCTCCCTTTGCCTCTCGTGTGCCTCTTTCAGGAAAATAACACTTTCACAGAAGGAGGCCACTTTTCTGCCTGCCTACCTGCCTGCCCTCCACTCCCTATCACCGGTGAGCATTGCGCCAACTATGCCTTCCAGCGAAAGGTTTACTCCGCCCAACGACGTCAATAGATGCCCCACGCCGGGCATTCTGCCAGAGTGTGCTGCACTGAATCTAGAGGTGAATCACATTCATGGCAGGCAGGCGTTTCCTCCCTGAGAACTATTTGATGCAGGTACCATATCCGGTCAGCACCTGCACCAGCCTGTAAGTGAGAGAACCGTGCCCCCTAGATATCCAATTGTCCAGGTGTGGACGGATCGCTCCCATCGTGATCAGACCCGCTTTAAGAGATCCAAGATCCTCATACCACCTTTGAATCAGTGCTCTGTCTGCTGAGGCCCTGATCCTCTGGACCTCGTCATCATCGGCATCAGTTGATACCCTTCTGGTCCTTTGTGAAGTAGCATGGTGGGTGATATACTCTAAAATCATCTCTCCTAGAAGAGACGAGATTTGTGCCCAGTAGTAAGATGCTAAAAGGATGCTACTTACCTTATTGACTTCAAATTAAACAAAATTTAAATGAATATATTAACTGAAACCAATCAAGCTGGATATTTCGCTATCAAATAAAAGTGGTGTGCTCTATTCACTTAAATAGTGGATAAAAGATCCCCCTTTTATAAAACGGGGCGACCTAGTTGCATTTTTTGCATTCCCTGTGACCGTTTTGTCTTTTATTGCACTCATTAAGAACTTTATCATTCTCTCTAATGCCCTGTTTCACGTATAATTAGAACTTGTGGCTTGATTCTACAGTTCTACTGACTGTGAAAAGTTATATATCGAAAAACATTTCTCTTCTATATTAAATTCTGTGAATACTTTATTTATATGAATACATTGAAACATCGTACATAGTGGTTTGTTTTAGAGTACTCAGATATCAATGTTGATATTGCAAAGCTGTTGAGTTTGTTTGCTTGAAAGCGCTAATCTCAGTAAAAACAGGTCTGATTAGAAAAAATATTTCAGTGTTAGAATGCCCATTTATTGAGGAAGGCTAGAGGCTATATCACCATGCTAAAATCAAAGGATCTAAGCACTAATGAGGATAAGCAATAATGTTTCAATCGATTTTTCGCTTTTGTGAGCTTTCACTGCGTGCGCATTGTAAACGGTTATTCTTTAGCAAAAATCATGTATGAAAGAATTGTTTTCCTTTAAAAGTTCTGCAAAAATGTCTATAACAGCATATGACCATCGTTTAAGGCTTGCTCATTATAACCAGTGTTACGCAAATTTGTTCTAGACTTATGCTTTGTATTAACAAAATACACCAACCCACATTAACTAACAACTTTTATAATCTTCACTATTTGAATTTATACAATTCAGCACTACTGTCATAAAACACCTACTTCACGACTTAAGAAAATTGTTTTGTTCCCATTTCGTTACCTTGCATTGCATAACATTTCATAAAATAGCACACAATATCTATCTATAGTCTAACACCTTTTTGACAAGGAGTATTTATAAACAAGAACAACAATACGCGGATCACACCGCAAAGAACAGCTAAAAAAGTAAAAGTAAGTAGCAGCCCATTAACGTCCCACTGCTGGGCACAGGTCTCCTCACTCCGAGGAGCGAGGGTTTTTAGAGCATAGACCCACCACGCTTTTCCAGTGCGGATTGGCAGGCATAGTANAGCTAGTAATAGATAAACATACAGTTTAATATATTTGATGTGATACATTATAGAATAAATTATAGACCATAATGTGTGTAATATGCAAAGTTGTTTAAAGCTCCTAAAGCTCCTCGTAATGTGTACAGAGTGAGTATATTTTTAATTTAAGATATATTTGATTTCTCATTCTGTCTCTCTCTCTCTCTGCGTCGTTTCCTTATGAGTGTGACCTATCAGGATATTCTTTTCTTTCTATTATTTGTGAACTCCTAATAGCTATATGCATTTTCGACTATTTGGTAGAGTTGGGTAATTTTATGGTGTAATTTTGTGACTTTCGAAAAACCTTATGCCGTATCCCATAACGAGACCCATAATCGTTATTTGGAACAGTTTTGGTGACAAAACTACAGCATAGAAGTGTTGGTGGATCATTGTTATCTATTTAGTGGCGACGATTATCACTTTTCTTTTAGCTGGGAGTTGCTTTTAGGCACATATTTCGACTTATGATTCAGGAGTGTGGGACTTATCGAGGGAGGAGACCCTGCAATAGCCAATAAACGAATCATCTTCAGCCACTCGTGAGGCAAAAAGTGTATTCCTTTCTGGTATCTCGGATGAGTCTGACTGAGGATTCACGAAGGAAGGAGGAAATTCTTAAACAGGAGCCGCCTAGTACTTTGCCTCCTTCTGCGGTGAGAGGAAGCATCCACGGCATTCTACCTCTCTCGCCCGAAGGCCTACTTAAGCATAACTACGGTCTCCTAGAAGAAAACCACTCTCGCCCACATTCTCTTGCTGGAGAGCATTGCAACGACGATAATCACCTGACTGTATTAGGATGAAAAATTTGCTTACCATATAGTCCATTTAATTCTCCATTTTTACTAATTCTGAATCTGAAGTCTGGATTTTGAATGGTCCGGCTTTTATCAGTCCAATAGATAAAACTCCTACTTCTTGGTCTTTTCCCCTCAATTTCCCGATGACAATAAGATTTCTAAGTTATCACCAGGTTTACAGGCGATGTGGTCAAAAAGCTCAAGAGTTCACTAAAGGAAACGTGAAGGATAGTAAAAGGTGCCACTGGACACAGGCTTCCTTACTCATATGGTTTTTGGAGCGTAGGCTCACCACGCTGCTCCACTGCGGATTGGCAGGCATAAAACACAAGTGTTTTTTTTTCTATTCTTTCACTCTTATAGTCCGATGTGGCGGGATACCAACACAACCGGAGAACACAGACGTAGGACCGTCAGTTTAACGTGCTCGCCGAGGCACGGGGACGGCGCACACCGCCAACTTCTCAAATTGGGGCAAATATTGAGAAAATCTTAATAGAAAACTCAGTATTGATTTTGAATTGGCTCGACCCGGTACTCGAACCCAGGATCTGATTTCTGTAGTCAAATATGCTAGACCAATGAGGCAGTAAAGGAAAAAAATAAATGTAAAATAAAAGCAAGCAATTTAATAAAGGCTTACAGCGTTAATAACAGAAAAGATTTCTAAATAAATTTCATATTATAACGGCAGGATATTAAGTATTCAGATAACAGACACCCTGTATAATAATAAAGACTGAAATCACGCGATCGTTTCAAGTTTAGTGCCTTGATTACGACCTATTAAAACGCTCGGCACAAATGGATAATAGTTTGCGTACACCTCGCAGGAACAATTATATGTAATTATTTTATATTACTATTCTGATCATGCTTATTAAATAAAGAAGTGTGTTTATATATCTATTTTAATGGTTATATACCTAAGATAATGAGATACAAAGGAAGAAAAATTTGGTGCGTTTTTAAAGCACACGATCTTAAAACTTCATCAAGGCGATGTTAATAATACGAATTACAACTAACTTTGTTCTATAGTCATAAAATAATAATAATACATAGAAAATGTGTTTCAATTATTGGCAACAATATTATGTGCTATTGATTAATGCATACAGGAGCTACGCGTTGACTATATCGCCCTTAAACCAGTGATCGCTAACCAGCGCCTCGCAGATATACAAATAAGAGTAACAATAAATGTGGTTAAAAATGCAAAGATTACTTTCATATAATAAAAGTATATTTCGCATGTACGCTCACATCGATGTCCTTATAACATCTGTGACCCACACTAATATGCTTATAACATTTGTGACCCACACCAATATGCTTATAACATTTGTGACCCACACCAATATGCTTATAACACTTGTGACCTACACCAGTATGCTTATAACACTTGTAACCAACACCAATATGCTTATAACACTTGTGACCTACACCAGTATGCTTATAACACTTGTGACCCACACCAATATGCTTATAACACTTGTGACCCACACCAATATGCTTATAACATTTGTGACTCACACGAATATGCTTATAACACTTGTGACCTACACCAATATGCTTATAACATTTGTGACCCACACCAATATGCTTATAACACTTGTGACCCACACCAATATGCTTAAACATTTGTGACCCACACCTATATGCTTATAACATTTGTGACTCATACCAATATGCTTATAACACTTGTGACCCACACCAATATGCTTATAATACTTGTGACCCGCACCAGTATGCTTATAACATGTGTGACCCACACCAATATGCTTATAACACTTGAGACCCGCACTAATATGCTTATAACATTTGTGACCCACATCAATATGCTTATAATACTTATGACCCAAACCGATATACTTATAACACTTGTGACCCACACCAATATGCTTATAACACTTGTGACCCACACCAATATGCTTTTAACACTTGTGACCCGCACCAGTATGCTTATAACATTTGTGACCCACACCAATATGCTTATAACACTTGTGGTCCGCACCTATATGCTCATAACGGTTGTGGCCCGCAACAATAAACTAATAACACTTGTAACTCGCACCAATATCCTTATAACGTTTGTGACCCGCATTAATATGCTATAATATTTGTAGCCCGCACCTATATACTCATAATATTTATGACCCGCATATATCTCATAATATTTGTGCCACAATTCTATAAGAAAAGGTTGGCTTAGTCGAAGAGAGCTAACTTTAAGCGAACAAGCACTACCTAGCCGAGTGCGATGTCCCAATCTTCTTCCCCTATCATTGCACTGCGGGCCTAAAGTTTTTAATAAAAATATGAGTACAATGAGATAATTGGTTATTTCTTAAAAAAAAATCAAATTTGACATTTCTTATTAAGTCAAAGTGTATCTGTTACCTATAATTTAAAAATCAGGCACCCAATTTCATAATGAAAAAACGATTACTCAGCAGAATTATAATCATTCCCTCTTAACGACATCTAGATGACATCGTAACGAAACTGTCAAGCCGTTGGTGGCACGTTTTTGTCATTACAGTATAAAATTACCAGCTAATACTGTTTGGAAATCCTAATTTAATAAATTGAGGTGGAGTTTTCTGTTACCTTCGTCCATAGAAACACAGAAAGCAAATTATTCTACCCTCTTCGTAAAAAAATCTAGCATAACACGACTACATGTAAGCTATGATGACAGGTAAGTCGTCATAGCTTACATGAAATGATTTAAACAAGGATACTGTCTTTTATTGCTGATAGGTTAACGCTTGACTGTGATCACACCTGACGGTGATGATACAATTTAAGATGACAGCGCGCTAATTAATTAGAAAGACCAATTTTCTTGGCAGTACGTCTTTGCTGATAACAAATTACAAAATGTCAAAACGAGGACTTCTGCTGACGAAGTGATTACTTGCGCCATTGCGCTGACGAGGCGTCAATGTGATATCAAAGTTTTATTTGCTAAAAAGCTGACTTATACTTCAATTCTTAGAAAATCCTAAAGGAATCACACGAGTAATTAACAAAAAATCTGTTTTTTTCTTAAAATAAATATATGACAGCGGCAACGATTTTTAATGTTGGTAAAAAGGTGTACAGCGAGCTAGGAACAAACATCTACCAACATTCAAACTACACCCACTCGCAGAAACTAGTATAAAAGGGCTTGCATTAGGCTGGCGGGCATTCTTACTTCAAGTGCTGCCTGTTGCACATCTTGCACCCATAAATTATTGGTTATTGTCATTTAATTTAAAGTAATAAATAATCTCTGTGAAAATTGACTGTGGTTGTTTCAACGATGGAAGACCAGAACGCGATATATACTTTTATCTGCATAGATAAATAAAGACGTGAACTTTGTTGGATAAACTTTTTACAGTATATTGTATCAATACAGCATTATTGATGAAAAAGTAAATTAAAATATATCCAATGTATTATTCACTGGATTTCATTACACCTACGTGTTATAAATCCAAATAAGTGAATCTGCAAATCGATTTCATAAATTTCACACACATATCGGAGTAGATAAATCAAACGTCAGAGAAAACTTAGCAACATGGCGTCAGTGAAGCACTCTATATCTGTTTCAGATGATTCGCCATCAGAATGTAGATTGACGCTGAGCCGACTTGTTTCTGACAATCAGTTAACGTAAGTTACAAACGAACCATCCAGATCAACCAGATCATCAATCAATTTGAGTCTCGCAACAAATTCAGTAGATCTTTTTTGTTTTATCTCACATTATTGCTACCTCGTAATAACAAGTCGTTCCATATGAATTTTCAGATTTTTTTAATGTAATGCAGATTATTCATCGCATTACAATTATTTAATTAAAGTAATTACAAATAAAATCTGTAGTTTTTCACCAACGACTGTTAATTTACTGAAACCTATTTTGAAAAAAAAAATGTCTAGTCTTGGATTTTAAGTTGGAGAAAACTTGTAGAATGTAGCAAAACTTTCATATTTTATGGACGTAGATTTGTCATCAAGTAAGATGGGACCATGACGTATTTCTCCAAATTCTATGTATAAAATCGATTTCAACAGCTTTTAGTGCTGGTCCATCTAAGGCTCGAAGGACCAGCAGTTGGCACTGGTTTATCTCCGGTTCGAAGGACCAGATTCCGGCGGAGGAAATCCCACTATATTTGAGATTGCCAATTTAATAAACAAATTATATATGAAGTGTTTCTAATTGTACAGGTTTTTACAGAAGAGTGTAAGTTAATAGTAGGAATTTAAAAGTGACTCGTTATAGAGGCCAAGGAACACATTGATATTACAATTGTAGACGTATTTGTAGTCAATATGGAGAGGCAATAAATACTCAAATTACTTGTATCATCCACTCATTTAAGTATTACATTAAAGTTACTTTCCTTATATTTACTATTTCATAACAACATTTACTTAAATCACTATAATTACAATAGAATGTCTTACAACAGAGTACCCCTCATCAACTGAGAATCAGCCTATTTATAGCACTGAGTTTGCACTTGATACATCCGGTATAATTACAATGAACAACAATATAAAAGAAAGTATCATGACAAGACCATGACAACATAAGCAATTATTATATTCAAATCCGCTAACATTATTCATGTAGTTATATTTACTAGTTTAGCAAATGATTTGTTTTCGAAATCCTTTGTACAATAACATCTTAGTTAATTCAAAATGTTAGACAACGTAACTACTCCGTATACTCGAGTAGTATTCAATGTTCTGCCTCAAATTGATTTCTCGAAGACGTCTACTCAATCAGGCGTATTAATTACACGGAGCAACTAACTTATACAGAGTTTCAATAGCGTTTATATGAGTTTATATCATCTTTAAGGCTGCAGTAAGTTTAAATTTTCCGTTGTTGGATAATGAAATAGTCACGAAAGAAAGGAAGTTATTAATTATATTGTATACTTTATTTTAGGTCACGAAAGAAAGACAGTTATAAAACTTATAGTAGTTTTGGTAGTCGATCTCTAGAGTTAAAAGGAGAAGAGAAGAAAAGAAACCGAAGAGCTGTTCATTGTCATTTATAAAATAAAAAAACTAAAGTTACATTTGCTATATATACGTCGGAGTGCGGTAGCCTGTGGAGCGCTGGCGCCATCTTTCTTTAGGCGTGGGACAGGTAGTTCTCGGGTGATGGTCCGCCAGAACGGTCGACTTTTGAAACTGTCGCGTTCCAGGCTATTATTATTAATGAGTTTGTGTAAATTGATATCGGGAACATTAACTTATTGGACATTATAATCTGAGTTAAATAACAAAGTGTTTGATTGCACCAAAATTACCCACCAACGCTCACAGTTGGATTGATTGATTTGATTATGGATGCCATTTATGACGATGTCAGCGGAGAACCCTACGCCCCTATGCTTTATGCTTTTCTTTCTCTCTTATTCTCTGACATATATATAAGAGACATTCAGGTATCTATTGACTCATCACTCTGGAACCTTAAGGCGTAGAGACTTGAAATTTGGTAGGATTATTCTTTTTGACGAATAGAGGTCAGCTAAGAACGGATATTACGAAATTCCACCTGCAATGGAGGTCGCGCAAGGGGGGGGGGGGAGGGGTTTTATACGTATGTTTCTAATTTGTAAAACAATTTGCCTAACTTAATTAAAATACCATTCAAAAAACAATCCATGCAGACGCAGTTGCGGGTTCAGCTAGTATATCGAAAGTCCCTACGTATAAAGAGTGAAACAGCATATTTAAACTGTATTAATCGTATATATAATTGCCGCCTCGTAAGGTCTAATATCAATGACTATTTTTCCTGTAACCTTTTGTATGGTAAAGAAATTCGTTCTCTACAGACGAAGTTCAGCAGATCGGCTTGTATTTCTTATTGTATACGCTTTTGAATCTTACTCTTGTTCTTGTCTTCTACATAGTCATTTTATATGAGCTAACATTATTCACAGCTCATTCGAATAATTTCGTTATCTAATCAGAATTCAGACTAGGGTTGCCTATTCATTGTTTATATTGGCTTTCTGCGTGAATCACTTTAATAGTTACTATTGTCACGGTAGCGTCGCAATACATCTATAAACTTGGCTAGATAAATAATTTCTGAACCGTTTTGGGCAAAAAATGATGTTATCGGATCATATTTTTAACAGCCAATTTATGATGTTTCAAGTGTGCTGTGTTGTTGCCTGAAAGAACTTAAGTCGGGGGGAAGTTGGAATGGACTTCCAAGAGTAAACCAGAAGATCTACTTTTATTTTTTTTAAATGATTGTCTTTTTTCAATGCGAGTGATCCTTGAATGTCCCAATAACGGCTTCGTTAGGTTTTAGTGGGTATTGCGAGGTCTCTTCCCTCGACAAGACCCTCAAGGTACGCATATGTATTTCCCAGCGAGAAAAAATGAAGAGGCGTGTAGCAACCCTAGATGGCATCCAATAATACTACCATCAACTATGAAGATTTGATGCCCTCGGGAGCCATGTATATACTATATTCATTTAGCCATCGCAGTGCCGAATCGTGCGAGAGCACTCAATATAATTGTCGGCAAATTGAGAAAATCCACAATATAAAGGTGAATCTCATGAGATCTCAGAAACAAGGTCGTGTGTGATTTGGAAACACTGCTCGTGATACATTCAATTATTTTTGCGAAGCTGTACCTCGTTTTTTTCTGTTTTGGAATAGGTTACACATTAAATTTTATGTTATGATGTCGACAGTCTTTTATCTGGTGTAATTAGAGGAAAGTATTTTCTATTTTCTCTAAAATTAGGCTTTGTCGTTAATTATCGACGTAGTAGCAATATCGTGGAAGAGAATTATCTCTTATCAGGCATCGTGGCACAACCCAAGAACCTGTATGATTAAAAACCATCTGATGAGAGTACAAACAAGCGACAACTTACGGGAAAAATAATAACATTTCGTGCGATTTTATGAAACCACGGTGCAAGAAATACAACTGATGCAAGCCATAGGCACTGCCATATCGATATAATGCTATGTAAAAACCAATAGGCATTGTTATATCGACTTCTACATAGCACAATGCTATGTAGAAGCCCTGAGAGGTAAATAGCCCATTAATAAAAGTAGAGTAAAAGGCGCTCTTCCATCTTAGTATCGAATTATCATCAGGTGAGATTACATTTGTAAACTAATCTATCAACAAATATAATTTTGTGGGATTTTATGTTATGATTTTTATGTTTACTAACTATACGATGTTATTTTTTGTTTATTAAATTAAGACTCTGGTGTAGCGTCATGTTGCGCTAAATTTTCAGGTGGTAAAAATCTGTCTTGTATTTTAAATTAAAACTTACTTCATGGGTTTCCATTGCTATTCACATCAGTTATAAGATCAAAAATACAAATAATCACTAATAAACACTCACAGTTTATAAAACACTACAAAAAACTTAACGACCTTCGATGCGACACACGCACAGTTCGACAGCTACCGATTGTACGAGTTCCAACAGAATTATTGGCCCATATCGCTTAATAGCCGATACGGGCAATCTACGGAGAAAAGTTATGACAACTAGGCTGCTATGCATCTTTCGCTGTAACCCCACTATTTGCACCTTTCGCTGTAGCCAACTGCCAGGTCCGCAGCTGGCTGTAATGCAAATATAAAATTGGAAATATATCATGGACATTCAAATATATTCCTAAATATGGGTGCACACATCAATCTTGTGCTAATTTTAACAATTAGCGAGGGATTTATGGTCAGAAAAATTCCTCTAGGTTCAGTGGACTGTATTTTACTTTAGTTCTTGATTATCACAATTCATATTTAGTTACAGTCTGCAGCGTTTGGGAGTCAAAGGCGAAGACTGGTTTTGACTTGGCATGCACATACAACCGTGATAGATAGGAGAGGGGGATCTCGCGAGTACTGAGAGAGACAAAGATAGGGGGAGAGGGAGAGAGAGGCGTTGACCAATCAGAATTAGTAACCATTGTTACCGACCATTATTTTATTTGTTGGAATCATTTGTTTATTATTATTAGGCTGAGGTCTTTGTTATTAAATCAGTAGAATGTTTACATGAACTACTTCCGGTTAAATGCTATTACGGAAAGTGTCTCGAGTTTAATATTTATCAGTTTTTAACGACGACTGTGATTGGTGAACTTATTAGTTTTGAGTGAAAAAGATGGTAGCACAGGTGAATGAGGAACATTCGCCTAGTGACAGTTCTTAGTTTGTATCAACATTAGTATTGTATTTTAAGTCATTAAAAGTGTGTAATATAATAATGAAGAATCTGAGAGTAGTATTACTTAACGTACAAATTAGTGAGAGACTCTAAACCTTAATTAAATTGTATAAAACAACGAGAATAATGTAACAAAACTAAAAGGCGGATGAAAAAGTTTGGAGCAATGGATGAATTCCTTTTTAAAATATACAAAAATAATAATATAGAATCTTTCTTGGAATCTGTTTAAAGTATCATTTCGAATTGTTAACACTACGTGTACTATTGTGTCAAGTTAACAATTTCTTCAAATTTCATTTCGTCTTGTACCTGCAGACAATTTGAAATTTGCTTTTCTAAAATCTTCACGAAAATTTCGCAGCGAATTTTCTTTACAGACTTGAATATTTCTCATGTTACGCTTTCACAGCCATCCATTACCATCGCTATCGCTCACATTTACTGTAAAACTAGCTTCTCGACTTTCAACCTTAAATATGGACGAATAAGATTTATTTACAAGGTTAAAACTCTCTGAATATTTAGTTTTAGTCACGATTTACGGTGTGTTGGAGTATTGTGCACGTATTTATAGTTTGGCAAAAGCTTGTGTTGCACTTTTTGGGGAAACATTTGCAGAAATTTTCAAATATTTTCTTTTAAATAGAATCTTGATTTCAAAGTTGTAATGCACAATTTCGATTTTAAAAGAGTTTATTTGTATATTAATTAAATAATATTAATGTCTGAAATTACTAGTTACATTGTAAGATATTACTTTTGTAATGTTTCAGTTCAAATTAAATATATCTTGTATAATTTTTCCATATATTGCTTCCGATGACGATTGATGATATTAAAGTACGACTCACAATTAGGGGTGTGCGAATATCGTTCGAATCGAATATTCGACTGGAAATTCGAATTATTCTTTCCACGAATAATCAAAAAACAAATCGAATAATTCGAAAATTTTCGAATAATTGACACAATAAATGAAATATCTCTATGTTTTAAATTGTTTATTTTAATCGTATATCGTAATATTCGACTTAAGAATAATAAAATTTCGTTTAAAAATCAATTACCTAGAGAATACAATTGCTCATTTTCAATATATGTTCATATTTGTATATATTTTTTAGAAAACTGTATTTGCTACAATATTATTTCTGTTATATCATTCTCTTTAAAATAGAAAACTATATTATTTGTTATATTTGTGTAAATATATTTCATGGTTTGAATAAAATGTATACTGTTAAATTTATAATTGAATATTGAATATAAGAAACCTTGAACTGAAAATACTCGAAAAATCACTAGTAATTTAATTGTTTACAAATAATTCGAAAAGTTACGCATTATTCGATTCAAAACTAATAATTCGTAAGTTCGAATTATTTGCACACCCCTATTTACAACCCAATGTTACAAGCGTTACTTTGTGCCCTGTTGTGAGAAGAGCCCACAACAAGCTCAGGCGAGCGTCCCCTTTTTCTCATCATTATTACACTGTAATTTATTTTTTTATCAATTTATTGACTCATACCCTTATTTGACAAAGAAATTATGGTGGAAAGATTCATTAGTACAAACTCAAGGAGAGTTCAGGATGCAAACAGTATATCATTAAGCAATAACGGCAGATTGCTAATATTATTATATGATACCTTATTATTCGCGGAAATATTCGATATATTAGTAACTAACTTAGACATTTAAATAGTTTACTTAATACATATATAGATAAATTGATAAATAAACCTTTTATTGTACACCACTTGAAATTTTAATAAAGAAAACACTTAAAATAAAAAACTAAATTGTACAATATGGCGCCCATATCAGCAATGACGATTTCTTCCAGGCATTCTTTGGATTAGGGAGATTGCTGAAAGAGAAGGGGGAGAGCGTGGTGACTAATTTATGGAATAAAATACGCATATATAGTCGGAATAAAATAATTTCCGTAACGCCATCGCTATCTATCGGCGCTGGATAAAATCAATGATTCACAGGCCGGGGGCGTTCTTGACGGTTCTCGAGTAACGGTCCACTAGAGCGGTCGACTATTGAAACTGTCGCGCGTTTCTAACTATTACTGTTTTGTGTTTGTGTATTTTGATATCGAGAACGTTAAGTGATTGGACATTGTTAATAAAATGTTTGATTTGCACCAACATTACCCACCAACGCCCAAAACGGCAGGAATTATGCTATTCTCTGACATATTAAGTAAAGGATATTTGAAATATAATTTTGCAACATATTCCTTCCATAAATAGGTCCCAGAAAGCCTTTTCCGTGTAACAATATTCACAACTTGTATACACAAATTTATGTATAAGCTATAAAATTGTAACACCGCACAATCTGGCTGCCCACAGCAAAGTTCGGAGCCACATATGGAATCCGAACTTTCTGTACAAACAAGTATACATGCATGAATATACAACAACTTCAAAATCGCTTGAGGCTTCCAGTGTGCTAACGAAATGGTTCATTTATCCTTAAATATCTCTTAACAATTTTAAAAGAATATCCTGAATTTACCTTACACAAGCATTTTTAACAAAATACCCCAATCTTGGATTTGCTTATAATAATAAATCTTTATTTCAATCGTACACCCATATTATTTGTTGACTAAAAATCAAATAATTAATTACTAGGGACACCTCCTCCTGCTGATGTGTGCACCATTCCAGCTGATCTAGAAGGGGCTATCCCACTTACCCGCCAATATACTGAGGAGGGTGTTGGAACAGGCCATTAGCCTGTCCATCATTGATGCAGCCCACTTGCGCATAATCGCGTAAACGTCGTCGAGATGCACTTCCGCAAATATTGCTGACGTGCTGCACCAACGTGGTTTCCTCAACACTGCCCTCAGGACATTATTACATTGAACACGCAGGGTACTGTAAGTCCGCTGCGTATAGTCCGTCCACAGACTGCGGGCGTAGAAAGCTTGGTAGTAGGCTCAAAACAAGGTTAACTTTACCTGCGTGATACGACATGCAAATCTGTGAGCCAACATGTTGCCAGGGACCGACAGCGTTCTTCACTCGCGCTCCTGGTCACTGTCGTCATCAAGTCTTTCCGTACTATATGCCCGAGGTACCTAAACTCAGTCACTTGTTCCAGAGGAGTTCCACATAGTTTTACTTGTGGCTTAAATGTGGATAATTTATTATTTCCTCTGAACAATAGAAACTCGCTTTTTTGCGTTGTAACTGAGTCCATTTTCCTCAGCTACTTCTCACAAATCTGCAGCAGCTTTCTGAGACCGCCGATCGAGGGGCTCAGTAGAACCATGTCGTCCGCATAGCTTATATTATTTATGGTTATGTCATCTATGGAACTTCCGACACCGGCTCAATCAACTGGTTGACGTACAGGTTGAACAGCCCCGGTGACGTCAGCCCGCCCTGTCTTACACCACAATTCAATTTGTATGGGTTACTGTACTCGTTTCCCCATCTTACTACATTAGATCATCAGTTTCGCCCTTAATTTGGTTTCTTGTTTCAGCTTGTTCCAAAGGACTTTATATGAAACAAATTCAAAAGCTTTGGACAGATCCAAAAAGCATGCTACACCGGGGTCTTCCTGTCGGTATCATACCTGACCGTTTGTTTGAGACACAGAATAGCGCTTTCTGTTGAAAGTTCAGCTCTGAAACCGAACTGCCATATACATAATTTTTAAAAATATGACATACACTGGGCGAAAAAGTATTTGAGCAAAAACAAAAATTCGTGGATAAAGTATACCAAAGCTTTCTTTATCAAGCAAATATTGGCGACTGAGTGGTTAAAAATGCGGTTCTAATTATATTTCACCCTGTAAGAGGCTCTAACCAATCTCGAAACTGTTTTGTTTCAATTAATTGCGTGGTGTTTTTTGATGCGGAACATTAATTAAATCGCAATTATTATCACCCAATGACTTTGATAATTGGTTAGGTTGTTAGTTTGTGAATTTAAAGTTATGGTTTAAACAGGAAAATGTAAGAAGTATATATTAACAAATATGCTATACATCTAAAACTCCAATTGTTTATAAAACTATGTATACAAATGTATACCTATATATATTTAGGCTGCCTCATTGGTCTAGTGGTTAGCATATTCGACTACAGATATGAGGTCATGGGTTCGAGTCCCGGGTGGGGCCAATTCAAATATGAATATTAAGTTTTCCATTAAGATATTCTCAATATTTTCCCGAAGTTGGAAGTGTGCGGTGTGCTCCACCCCCCGTGCCTCGGGAAGCACGTCAAGCCGTCGGTCCTGCGTCTGATCTCTCTCCGGTCGTGTCGGATTCCCTTGAGAGTGCACTTGTGTACTATGTCTGCCAATCCGCACTGGGGCAGCGTGGTGGGTCTATGCTCTTAAAACCCTCTCTCCTATGAGCGACTGGGACATTAATGGGCTGCTACTTACCTTTATACCTATATATTAATAAGTGAAGCAAAGACTTTAAACTTCTTCTTTCGCGGATGGAGTAGTATGAAATTTCCCACACTTATAGTTTATATAGAGAAGCAGTGCACAATATTTTAAAATTATGTATATAAATTAAATTCAATCATTATACACCTATATACAGAGTATATATGCATATTTGTCAACCGCTGACAATTATGTCAAATGTAATAAGGTTATATAAAAAAAGTTTATATTGTCCAAAGATATGAGATAAATTACTATAGTGGGCAAGTTTTCTTAAAATTTATGATATTTTACATAACTTTTTTAGTTTTTTGTTTCACAAGATCATTCTTCTGACTATATCAAAACAGAACAACAAAAGAATTATCGAAATTGGTTCAACCGTATTCGCGTGATGCCATGACATACGGAACATATGACATACGGAAATCGGGACTCATTTTTATATAAATGGATTATTGCAACTTATTTTGACTATTTTTTTTGATAATAGAGCCTCAATAATACTCGAACTTATAATCGAACTTTTTTGTACCACCCCAGACATAGCCACATTAGAAAATACCATTTCAGGAAGCTGAAGATTTCCGGAGCTTACGTTCGCTCCGGACTGATATATGCGGATCTTGCTGGCAATCCTTCTGCTTAAGGTACCAGATGAGAAGGCACAGTGCCAGCAGAATCCTATAATAGTAGTAGCTCCGAGGTACGTTAGGATTGGCATAATCTACCGAGACGCCAGGATTTTCAACGCGGTATTCTTCCGCCAGCTGGCGAGGAGTATGTACCTTCATAGAATTGCTAGCCTCATGAGCTTCTGTTGTCACTACTATCCGTTGTGGGCGAAAACGCTTTAGACGTCACAATGACAACGACTACACCTGCAATGGCATTCTTTGGATAGGACGGACTAAAACAAATTATAGAACATGCGCGTGATGCTCGAGGCTAAGCCTGGGTAATGAGCCGAATGCCCCGAGGCCCGTGATCCTCGACCAAAGTCGAGATGAATCCGCGAGAGAGAATTCGAAACCAGGACCTCTGAGAGACAACTGAGTTCTCGGACCATTTTACAAGGTTGAGGCTTTATAGCAAGTTTCTTCACAAAAAGTGGCCATAGGCTTTTAAAAGTCCAGATACAGATTTATTAGAAAATTTTCTTTAAACCATATCAAACCTACGCCTCGGAGGTAAACTTAGCCAATACGCTATGGATAAAGCTTGGTGTTTCTTATTCTATAATGGCCGAGTATTTTTCAAGAGATTGGCCTTACTCAGTAATTAGGCCAATCTCCCGAATCAATGGTTCGGATTTAATATCAGTTCGTAACTACGCAAAAGTTACGAAGAAAGATTTAGATTCCTTTGTAATTTTATTCGCTTCGTTGGCCATTTTGTGAGTGAACGGATTTACCTTCAAAGTATGTTAATTTGGCTATCCCTTCATTGTTTTAAGGATATAACTGCCATTGCTGAGCTGGCTTAATTATAGCCGGGAGCGCATCATTCTTTAATCAAGTAGGGTTTTACAGCACTTTTGAATAGTCTAGTATCGTTTTCATATTATTTCTAATGATAAAATACGACTTAGAATCTGAAGTTAGGTTTCTTTCGAGAAGAACCCACAAAAAACTGATTCCAGTGTCCTTTTATTAGTATTCTTATATAAAAATGTCTGTAAAAGGTTCGATTATGACCTTTCTTGTATATATTTAGTATATAGATAGGTCTAAGAATAGGTAGTATTGTAAATAGTAACCGCTGAGTTTCTTGCCAGTTCCCTGTCATTAGAATCAACTTTCTGAACCGGTGGTAGATTTGTAACCAACAGACAGTCTATATAAGATTCAAAATCACATTTTGAGCCCACTTCAATGAAGAATATTCTTATTTTTGATTGCTGCATAATTGTCATCACTTAAACGATACCTAGCGTAAATTTAAGATTATGTGTTATTTAATTTTCTTTTGGAGGTTTCGGCCGTGGCTAGTTAACATCCTAACATCAAATACCTGTCTAAGCAGAAATTGAATCTCAATTCGATGCAACGTAGAAACCATCACGAGGTAAATTACTTTTAACAGGTATCGCGCTACTATCATCGATTGCATTGTAACTTACTTTTAACTTAGATTTAACTTTAACATGTCAGTATTAAAAATTAGCACAAACTAGCCGTTTATAATTGTAAAAATGTGTCCCCAATTGATTTTTATGTTGGAAGAAGAGAAACGCAGATCCTGACAATTATATTTTACTAATAGCCTCAAGTCAAACGTTAGCCAAAAGTGGCCGATTAAAAATCCTTTTCGATCTTAATTATTCCGTCTATCAACCCCTGGTATTTAATTACGTAAAATTAATGTACCGCCGATGTGATTCTGACAGAGGTTTTTACGCTATCCTTTCGGCCATTAGTACGCACGAACTGGCGTTGGATGAATTGGCTCAATAATATACGGTTTACGAATCATTTACGTTTTTGATGGCCATATCTTTGTTTTTAAAAGTGTAATTATCCAAGCATCCAATAAAAAATTGAAAACATATATTTATATATGCGTTGATAAATAAAAACTAATTATGAGCTTTTCGTAAACTGACACTATCTATACTGAGCTATGAGGCTGACAAAAGTTAATGTTTTAGCGAGTAAGCGCGTTGAGGAGTGTGCCTTTGCATTGCTCAAACTGTTCTCAGTTTCTATTTATATATAAATCAAATTAAATACAAGTGTTATATGATAAAACATTTAACTAGTGATAGTTATAGTAGAGATGAGAGCGTTGAGAAGCATGAGTGGATTAAAACTGAGTGACAGAGTAAGAAATAGTGTGATAAGAGAACGTTGTGGTATAAAAGAAGACGTAGTGACTAAAATTGAGAAAGGTATGCTTAGATGGTTTGGGCATGTAGAGAGAATGAATGAAAGGAGACTGACAAAAAGGATTTATGAGTCAAGAGTAAATGCGAAAGTTGAAAGGGGAAGACCGAGGCGAACGTTCCTGGACCAAATCCAGGACATTTTAAATAACGGCCAGGTCAAGAGTACTCTACACCGACGAACTTGTATGAAGGGTTTAATGAGAGTGAAAGAAGCGAGGGAGATATGCAAGGATCGTGACAAGTGGAAGGACGTTGTCTCTGCCTACCCCTATGGGAATGAGGCGTGATGCTGTGTATGTATGTTTAACTAAAACTATCAAATGAGTAAAATTCTGTTAAGTAAATTGAAAATTTGAAGCGCAGGTTCTGCTCACAGCCAACAGATAATCCATTAGTTGTCTTCACTTATTGTATTAAAGTCACTTTCTCAATATCAACAATTTCGCAAGATTTCACGTAAAACACTGTTATCACACTGCGAGATCGCAAAAGAATGCCGTTATTACTTGAGAACCAGTCTATATACGGTTTACACTTGAAATATCCGGTATAATGACAATAAATCTATTTAAGAATAAAAACTTCTAGTATAATGACATCTAGTACAATCGTTACTAAAAAAACAATAAAATTAGTCAAATAAACAACTGAATATATCTTGACGTATTTTAAAATCAAATCCACCGACATATACATAGGTAAAGTGTGAACTAATGGTAGATATATAAAAAATACATTTAAAAACATTTATTTATATAAAGTTTCAAGACTTAATTTGAAAAATTTAATATCAAAGTTACTTCTTAAAGCGTACACATGCATATATCATTTTACGACAAGTTTAATCCTTTAATTCACATCTTGGAAGCCGTAAGGAAATATCCGCTGTGATATATTACGTGAAGTTTTTAGTACGAGGTGCCAATAAACTTACCGCAGGATCCAGCTTGACCTTTAAGATTCGTTTATTTATACTATTAAGGCCAACTTTTCATCGTAAAATCTTTGGTAGATTTTCAACAACTCCTTAAAGTGGTAAAGATCACAAGTAAACTTTTTAAACTTAAAAGGTCAATGGTTTTTCTTTTGTTTTTTTAATATTGATTTTCCCCCGAAAAAGGCCGGAGACCTTTTTTATTGATTTCTTTATTTCAGATCATTTTGTGTTCGTGGATATACATTACAATTGTATTTGTAAGTACTTACTTATAATTACTCAATGTACAAGTACGGGGCTTATTCGGCATTCCGCCAGTTTTAATTTGCTAATTTTATATAATTTTAATTGTGCAGTGCCTCTGTTTTCAAGGTCAATGGTTAAATATACGATATTTTTAAAGTTCTCGAGCATCTCATTACAGCTGGTCAGGGAATGAAAGTATTTTTTTTCATCGCTGGGAAATCCTCGTGGATACCTGGCATAGTGACGGATGTTCCGGGTTATGCCGGACTCATACCGGCTAAAACCTAGCGGTGCTCGTATATGACTCTGAGACGAGGTCACGAGAATGAGATTGACAGGCATTCGCAACCCCACCAGCGATGTACCAGCTTAGGCCAAACCCGTTCTAAATGACCTAAAAATAACTCCCAGTTTGGAGCAATAAATTTTAATTTAATAATTCTTCCTTGGACTCAATCTCTGCCTGCATCTCAAAAACTGCCTCATTGGTCTAGTGGTTAGCATGTTGGACTACAGACATGAGGTTCTGGGTTCGAGTCCCTGGTCGGGCCAATTCACAACTCGATATTAAGTTTTCTATTAAGATTTTCTCAATATTTGCCCGAAGTTGGGATGTTAGCAGTGTGATCCACCCCCGTGCCTCGGAGAGCACGTAAAGCCGACGGTCCTGCGCCTGATCTCTCTCCGGTCGTGGGTCGAAGGAATAGAGAGTGCACTTGTGTACTATGCCTGCCAATCCGCAGTGGAGCAGCGTGGTGGGTCTATGCTCTAAAAACCCTCGCTTCTCGTAGTAAGGAGGCTTGTGCCCAGCAGTGGGACGTTAATGGGCTGCTACTTACTTTTTTTATAAATAGTTTACAAATTCTAAAAATCGTAATGTTTCTCGAATAAATAATAATGTATTTGTTGGATTAGCAACTAGGCATCTAATTTAAATGCTTGCGATAGTTTATTTTCATGAAAGAATCGAGTCAGCAAAAGCCCTTATAAACTACGAGAGGTAAAAAAATGCAGTGTATTTAGTGCGTGATGAAAATTTCTAAGCATCCTGGGGAATAGTACGTGCCCTGATTGTAACATACAACCTGTATGGGGCGTTGCGACATTTCTTTTGGCATCCTCTTTTTTTTTGCAAATATACAATTTGCTGCTTCGGAGGAATAGTGGCACAATGTAAGAAACTTTTGACAGGAGAGTTTGTAAAAATTTCAAATAGATGATAATCCATTAAAGTAGGTTAAGATGACGGTCTTCTTAGGAATAACCTTAGACACTGGGTTTCAATGGGGTGCCTATATTTTTTTGACAAATAAAAGATGACAAACAGTGAGCTTAAATAAGTTATCAAATAAAACAATATTTTTATCACGCATTTAAATACCGTATAACCACATTAGTTATAAACGGTTATTTGGGCTTCTGCAAGTAGATTGAGTAAAGTAAGTAGCAGCCCATTAACGACCCACTACTGGGCACATGCTTCCTCACTCCTTTCTCCTCTCTATTCCTTCACTCTCATAGTCCGATGTGACGGGATTTCGACACCACTGGAGAGAGATCAGGCGCAAGACCGACGGCTTAACATGCTCTCTCAGGCAAGGGGGTGGATCACACAGTCAACTTCCCAACTTCGGGCATATATTGAGAAAATCTTATTAGAAAACTCAATATTGATTTTTGAGTTGGCCCGGCCCGGGACTCAAACTCAGGGCCTCATGTCTGTAGTCGAACATGCTAACCACTAGACCAATGAGGCAATTTTTGAGATGCAAGCAGAGATTGAGTCCAAGGAAGAATTATTAAATTTAAATTTATTGCTCCAAGCTAAACTGCAGCAGCAACTACTAATTAAGCTTGTGCGATGATTCATGAGTATGTTTGCGATTGTAGATGGTATGTAGAATTTCTGTTATTAAGTTTATTATAGGACGTATTAAGAATAGTTTGTAAATGTATATAGTTTTATAATTTAAGGTAATTGTTTGCTGACTAAGATAAGATAATTGGAATAGCTTTCATTTGTAATAGGTTCCATTGTTAGTAAGTTTCCATTGTCATAGGATTAAGTTTATTTTAGTTATAGAATTGTAAATAGCTTTCCAATAAAGGTAAGAAGGGTACAGAGTGCGGTTTCAGTGAAGTCGTGTGTAATATCTGGCGACAGCGACCATAGATCTGCGCGGGGCCACCCTAATAAGGGTATATTTGGGAAGATAACGGCGCCTGCACAGTCACCTCGATCCTTAATGGACTCGCCATCACAATTCGCTGCTAAGATACCACACACGGCACAGGAAGCACTCTGCCTCAAGTATCAAATATTCGAAGGCGTTTTACTTATAACCATTTTTCTACATTTTAACTCGTCGTCGTCGTCGTCGTCGTCGAACCATTATAATTTATGTGGTGAGGCAGTTCGAAGGGGCTCACAATTTCAAAAAGTGTATTTGTGTGAAATGTACTAAAAGAAGGTGTATTTAACGTGTGATAAGCAAATTTACACAGTTTGCTATTTAGTGAAGGAAATTTGAGATTAATATACAACCGATTATATAATAAGCAGCTCAGGTATGGGAAATGGCGTCTAGAAAAAGTGGTTCGACTGAAATGAGGGACGCAAGCAGGACCTGCTCTCCGTTGTGTAGTTGCCGAATTTGGACGATATGGTAATTTGCTATGTTTATATAAAAACGTGTGAAGGACATATAGTCTTCTGACGGAAAGCATATCGCAGAGTTCATATAAGTCTTTAGTTGGGAAAACTTTGGGCTTTTTAATAAATACCTTCAATATTATCTTAGAGAAGCACGAGACCCTAATTGATATATTGAACGTATTGCTTTTCTTTGTAATATAACGATATTTTCAATGTCCGCCACCTTAAACCGTAACATCGTAGTATATGCTACGAAAATAAGACAAACACACTATTTTGGCACATTACAGAACGTGACAGCGTAACAGACGAAGGCTAAGTCTACGGGTCTTCTTTGGAATGACCTTAGACTCTGGGCTTCAGCGCTCATATTAGGACTCTGGCAAGCAAACTCAGTTCAGTTGCATTTGCAATTAGAAAAGTAAGACAATACACTGATTTTGAAACTGCCAAAATGATGTACAACTAAAAACATATTTCACAGAAACTGAAAAAAAAAATGATTACAAAGAATGCAGGCGAAAATTCGTTTTCCAACTCAAGGTCGTGCTATAAAATTTTCATAAGATTACTTAAAAGCCATACCAAGTAAATAATTAAGGTCAACTTAAATTAAAATCTAGAACCAGTAGTAGTAATAATTACAGCATTCTCAAAAACATTCCCTTTTTTCCTATTTACCTTAAAAATACATATAATTTCTTACCAAGTGCTTAAAAACAAAGTTTCACGAGTTTATCTTCGACAAATCTGAACTTCTATATAAATTATGTCCCCTATTTCAATCCTTTCAAGGCATTTACAGTAAAAGGTACATTTTTCCATTAATTAATCTATCTTTTTAGCAAATTTCACCATAATCAGTCCATTGGTTAAGATATGACAGCGAAACAGATGCATTAAAAAAGGCTAAGTCTACGGCCTTCTTTGGATCTTAGACTCTGAGCTTCCGTGAGGTGCCCATATTAACACTCTGGCAAGCATACTTTGTTCAGCTGCTATTGCTGCTAGTAAAGTTAGAAAACACACTGAAGTTGAAACTGCCAAAATGGTGTATTTCTCTTATTTTGATACGACGATATTAGAGGAATACGTTATAGCACGTATTCCTCTTTTATCAATTAGAATCTCTTGCTTCTGTAAGAGATAAATTCAAATAACTATCAATAATCACTGTACTATCGCAATATGTATTGAATAATATCGTATATATCCGTGATAGAATTCATTTATACTGGAAAAAAAGTGAAATAGACAATTTTAATACAAGAAATAAATCGTCGTCGTCGTCATCGTCGTCGTCGTCGTCGCTTCAAGCGATGGACGTCCACTGCTGGACATAGGTCTCACGTAATGACGTCCATAAGGACCGATCTTGCGCCGCCTGGCTCCAGCGGTTAACGGCGACCCTCTTTATATCATCGGTCCACCTTGTCGGGAGGTTTGCCTCCACTGCGCCGTCCGGTGATGGGGTCGCCACTCCAGCACCTTCGGCCTCCAACGTCCATCAGTCCTTCGGACTATGTGCCCCGCCCATTGCCACTTCAGGTTTGGGATTCGTAGGACTATGTCGGTGACTCTGGTTCTGCTACGGATCTCTTCATTTCTGATTTGATCACGTAGAGAAACTCCAAACATAGCCCTCTCCATCGCACGCTGAGTGACTCTGAGCTTCCGCATGAGGCCCATAGTCAGCGACCACGTCTCATAACCGTATGTCATCAACAACACCATCAGCAACACGCACTGTTCGAAGACTTTGGTCTTCAGGCAATGAGGGTTATCGGACGAAAATATCTGGCGTAGTTTCCCAAACGCAGCCCAACCGAGTTGGATTCGGCGGTTGACCTCCTTCTCGAAATTTGACCTACCTAACAGGATTATATGTCCCAGGTATGTGTACTCGTCAACAATTTCGAGGGCTGAGTTCTCAACGATGACTGGGTGAGGCGGTACATGTATATTACACATAATTTTCGTCTTATCCATGTTCATTTTCAGGCCCACCTGTTGAGAAACTCTGCTGGGGTCACCGAGCATTGAATTGAGATCTTCGAGAGTGTCTGCCATAATGACTACGTCATAGGCAAACCGTAGATGAGTGATGTACTCGACGTTGATGTTGATGCCCAGTCCGTTCAACTCCAAAAGCTTAAAAAGGTCTTCCAGCGCCGCAGTGAAGAGCTTCGGGGAGATAACATCTCCCTGTCGCACTCCACGTTGCAGTTGGAAAGACGCTGTGTTTTGCCTCTGTATACGGTGGCGTATACTGACATGGTGGCGTTTTCGTACGCGTTCAACACGTGTATATACCGATAGTCAATTCGGCATCTCTGTAAAGATCTCAACACGGCCCATGTTTCCACCGAATCGAAGGCTTTCTCATAGTCCACGAAAGAGTACTCTAAACCGACGAACTGGTATAAAAGGTTTAATGAGAATGAAAGAAGCGAAGGAGATATGCAAGGATCGTGGCATGTGGAATGACGTGGTCTCTGCCTACCCCTATGGGAATGAGGCCTGATGCTATGTATTAATATTAATATATGATATTAATATTAATACATTTGAAAGAAAAACTATATATCAAATGTTTTATCAAGTGTTTGTTTCACTTTAGAAAATATTTTTACTCCACGAGTTTTCTATGCAATATTCACATTGGTATTCAAATCTCCGATTGCCGAGCAAACTTCATCCAGTGATTTCAAAATTCGTTTCAATAATATTATATTATATTAAATCAAAAAACATTTATTCAGTTTGCTAAGCAGTTATGAATATCAAATACGAAAACTTGGATTGAATTTCCGGTTCATTGACTTTGCTACCATTATTTGCATCTAATATCTAAGGTCACTGAGAATGGTTTTGGTGCTATGTATGGTACGACTATATACAAGGAGTTAGAACACCGCTGCCGAATATGAAGACAGACGATAGTACTAATGACACCTTTAATAATGAGAATGAATAAATCGATCCTGATTACTTTTTATTAGCATTACGCTCAATCATGTTTAGTACAACTAAAAAACACGAAAGTTTTAATAAAGAATATATTTTTTAATAAAAAAAACCACGATGAAACACAGAGCAGCCGATGCTCGGGTTATGGAACACACGAGCGCTACACGGCGGTTGTTTGTACCTTCGCTGAATTTGGTCGTTTCTTTTACAAACACACCGGTGCTGGTCACGTGCGTTCGTTGACCCGAGCGTGAGCAGTTTTTTGACATGGTTTTTTTTTATTTTTTATTGCTGACCGTGAGCTCACCTGATGGTAACTGATGATACAGTCTAAGATGAAGGGCGCTTATATGGTAAGAGACATCATATGGTTACTACACAGCATCATACTGGCGACACGTCTTTGATGGTAGAGTGGGAGCTACCACCGGACTCAGACAAATTAGAATACCGGATTCGAACCCGGGCCCCTCTGCTAGCAACTAATTGCGATAAACTTATTTTCTTATGTTTGAAGTAATAACACACACACACACACACACACACATATATATATATATATATATGCCGGAGGGAAGGTGTCTGTGGAACGCTGGCGCCATCTATCGGCGTGGGACAGAGTTAATAGTGGCAGAGTTAATAGAGAGTCTCTTGGCAGTTGTCGAGTGGCGCTCGACCGGAGCGGTTTACTATTGGAACTGTCGCGTTCCTAGCTATTATTGCTAATGAGTTTGTGTAAATTGATATCGCGAATTATTTTCTTAATAAGTGTCTAAACACAACGATTTACATTACATGACTTTATCTTCGATAAATCCGAACTTCTATATAAATTTTCTCCCCTATATCAATTCCTATATCAATGAAAGCCTTTCAAGGCTTTCTTTGTAGCAAATTTCGATGCAATGCTTTAGTTATGACAGTGTAACAGACACAGCAAGTTTTCCATTTATAACAGCACTGTGAATTATATGTATAATAATTTTGCATTTAAGCCTCATGTTATCCCCGGCATGTAAAATAGTGTCAACGTTGTAATGAACCTTCATATTCGTTAATGTGGGTGGACAGTGTGATATTTGGACTTAATTTCTCTTTGTAATTTATTCCCTTCCACGCAATATTTCTTTAAACATACATATTCCTAAGTTTGTAGATTTGAATACGTGTAATTAAATTATCTGATGTCACAAAGCATTGTTAGATTAAGGTTTTAGAAAAACCTGATTTTATTCCTAAGAAATAGGAACACTAAGATTCTGATGGTTCATCTAGCGCGATGCTACAAATGCTCGCTTCATTATCAGAGGTACTTTGTTCGATTCCTATTAATATGTCTGAGTAGGAATTGTTAGGCTTCGGCAGTGGCTAGTTACCACCCTACCAGCAAAGACATACCAAAAAGAAAAATATTAGCATCCCCATACGATGCTGTGTAAAAGCCATAATCTGAATCATAAGAATGTATTATCAGGTGAGATTAGCTAATTTGTCGGCATATAAAATTAAAGGTAATTTATTAAGCAAATATAAAGAATAATTTGCAATGATACTCTTAGATCAGGTTTTACGGTTATTCTTTAATATCCCCATCATTTCAATAAGTTACATTAAAATAATGTGACAAAATATTTGATGAGTCAATATAGTTGTTAAAGCCTGCATGAACAAAGACTTTTAGATTTAGATTGTTATTATAAAAACACCGAATCACATTAAGAAACGACATTTATTCTATTCACCATTTAAATATATACAACTTGCAATATACTAAAAACAACTTCACTATTTGTACAATTTAGCACTATTTCTCCTAAATCAACCGCACCATAAAGCAGCACGAGAGACTCTGTTCACACAATTGTTCTCATCGTTAAAGTTACTTCGTGTTAGACTATAGATAGTTGAGTGATAACACTGATAGCTCCGAAATGTTGGGTGTTATTGTGCAGTATTACGAAATGTTATGCAATACGAGGTACCTTTAACTAGCGGAACAATTGTGAGAATAGTCTTTCGAGCTTTCGAGTATAAATTCAAATAGTAAAGTAATTAGTATAGTGCAATTTGTGCATAATTAATAAAAGTTGTGGGTAATGTGAGCTGTTGTTATTATAATACTCGTATTGCATAACATTTTGTAATATTGCACAATGTTTTTAGTATTTTTAAGTGTTGCTACTATATTAATCAATAATTTAAAATACTTTTGAGCTATCAGAGTTGCCGCCTAATTATTTGTAGTCTTACATTGTGAATCTATAATAAAGCAATTTTTAGTTATCCCAACAGAATATAAGCCTTTATCATCGTGTTAAAATGCTACGAAGTATGTAATTGCTTGACTGGCGTAGCTTTTAATTAAATAAATGGACCCCTAATGTCACTCTGACCGGACTTTATTTATGGATACACCATCTTTATGGATATTCAATTTCTTTTTTACCCCAACCCAGCTTAAATGTTACCGTAGCGTAATGTTTAAAGCTTAACTTAAAACGACGCTGTAATCTCTTAAGCTGATATAAAACAACATTATTTTTGTATGTATACGATAATAAGGTGACTTTTGAGTCATTATTTCTGAATTTTTTTTAACGGTTTTACTTGTAAAATAATGTATGGCTAGGATTCATGAGTAGGTACTATTTTCTCTATACAATAATATAAAATTTGAGTGCATATTTGTAGTTTTAAGTCGACAAATTTTCCGTACAATAAACCGTACAATTAAATTTATTAATATACGCTTATCTAGTAAAATACAATTTATCTCTTATGATTTTTTTCACAGCAAACTGGAACATAAATCTCTTTGCTTCGCGGTACCTCTTTGCTGGCAGGGTGGTAAATGGCCACGGCCGATGCCTCCAACCAGTCCAAACTCAGGAAAATTATAGATAAAACCCCGGACCTCTGTTAGCTACACGTGTATTCGCACCACTGATACATAAACTTCAGTTTAATACCAAAGGAGATCTAACATAATATTTTTCGTCATTATGACGGTAGTTTGTAAAATAATTTAATTACAAATAAATAAGGGACATAAAAAGCGTCTTTCGAGTAAATTAAAGCTTTAAAACTAGCATTTAATTTCCTCTGAACCAAATAGATGCTTGTTTACTGCAAATGGCACATTCCATTTGGAATAACAAAACAATACGCATTGTTGCTTCGAATGCAGTCTCTCGCATTCATTCCGGGTTTATTTTGTAAGGTTGTGGTTGTCACTGGGCAAAGTAAATTACAGGCAAAGATACGCGATAATATTTCAGATACTATAAATTCATTAAAAATTATTTACTGTTTCTCTAACTGCAGTGGAAACCTGATCAGTAGGACTTATTAAGGGATCCGGATACAGATCAAAGAAAATCAAAGTTATGTCAATAAATGGACCTATTACACATTTCATTGTATTTATTAAATTAATCATGAAATAAAACATTTAGATACATAAGTATGTATATATTTGCACTTGGTAATCGCGAAAAAAATTTAAAAGTTGGATTCGTTTTAAAATATTTGCTAATTGTCATTTCATATAACCACCATTTCTATTTTTGCTACATTAGGTATTTGTACACTCTCAGTAGTATCACTGTTTATCAAAGTAGCACTCTCTGTTTCTCACTATATTGCTATTGGACTAATACCAGTTCCCACACGTTTATGTCTGCATAAATTCCAATAACAATATTATGGAATTAGTCATAGTTAGCAGACCGGATATTGGCCTATCCGGATAGCTGTGGGTCTGGGTTCAAAGGCCAAAAACATCCTTCCACTTGCCACGATCCTTGCATATCTCCTTCGCTTCTTTCATTCTCATTAAACCTTTCATACATGTTCGTCGGTTTAGAGTACTCTTGACTTGGCCTTTAATTAAAATGTCCTGGATTTGATCCAGGAACGTTCGCCTTGGTCTTCCCCTTCTAACTTTCGTATTCACTCTTGACTCATAAAACCTTTTTGTCAGTCTCCTTTCATTCATTCTCTCTACATGGCCAAACCATTTAAGCATATCTTTCTCAATTTTAGTCACTACATCTTCTTTGATACCATAACGTTCTCTTATCACACCATTTCTTACTCTGTCACTCAGTTTTAATCCACACATACTTTTCAACGCTCTCATCTCTACCGCATTTATTTTACTTTTGTGATTCTTCTGCCATACCCAAATACCAAAACATGGTGCAATATTACGAAATATTATGCAATGCCAGGTAACAAAAACGAATTATACTTATTTTGTTAAGTAGAAGCAGTTGTTTCTAGAGAAGTAGTGCTAAATTGTATAAATTCAAATAATTATTAGTTTAGAGCAGGTTAAATATATTTAAATAGTTAAGAGAATACAGGTTGTTAATTCATGTGAGTTGGTGTTTTTATAATAGTTGGGACTGGATTGAGATTACCCTATTAGCAAAGATGTTTTTTTTTTTGTCGCTGGGAAATGCATTTACGCACCCCGCCTGTGAGACTGATGGGTGTGTGGGAATTGCCGGTGGTACCAGAATACCCACTAAAACCGAGTGGAGCTCTCGTCATTTGAGAATGGAAGCATCAGACGTTCATTCTGGCATTCCACTCTGGCCCCTCCTAATGAAGCCGGCTCAAAAGTGCGCTACAGGAGGAGAAGTTGGATAAACCCCCCTCTCCTATTCCCCGCCGTCCGGGATAAACAGCAAACATGTGTCGCCCAGCAAAGAGATTTGTTTTCCGGTACTATGCTGTATAGAAACCACAAGAGGTAAATTATCTTTTATCAAGATAGCGCGTTTCTATCTTACTCGATACCATCATTTACAATCACATAAAGTTGCAACACATCTGTCACCGCTTCATTAGTAGATACCACCGAGAAGAAACCGGCAAGAAACTCAGCAGTTACTCTTTTAAATATAGTTTCTGTAGATTGCTATATGTAAATTAAATAATTTATAATATTATGCCTTTTGTAAATGGATGTTTTTGACATACTCTTAGTGGCAAATTCATTTACATAATATTTATGTAACAGAACAAATAAGAATTAAACAATTGTTAATTATAATGAGCCTTATAAATAAAATCAAGTCACATTTGTTAGGTTATAGATAGTTAGGGGACAATACTGATAGCTCTGAAATTTTGGGAGTTACTAATCGGCAACACGTAAATATACCAAAAACATTGTGCAATATTACAAAATGTTATGCAATACGAGGTAACTTTAACGAGCGGAACAATTGTGAAAATATAATCTTGTTTGTGGTTTAGCTGTTCTAAGAGAAATAGTGCTAAATTGTATAAAGTCAAATATTGAAGTAATTATTAGTATAGTGCAAGTTGTGTATATTTAAATAGTGGAGATAATAAAAGTTGTTATGTAAATTTTATAAATACACCCTGTTAAATCACACAATATGATAGAAAAGGCCTGAACCCAGTTGTGGGATATTAATTAGAGGCTACTTGTCTAATATGTTTTATTTAAGAAAGGGTTAACACAAAATAAATTTAATTATATTAAATGTAAGTTTGACGGTGTTCTCTTAGCCTATAAGTGAGTTGTATTCCTTTATTATTTAACGTTTCCACGTTTAGAGCGGTACGTAACTTGTCTCCATTTCTTTCTATTCCAGTTTTGTCGTTGTCTCATCTTTCTTCATATTTTTCATGTCGCTATTAATATTTTTTTATTATACTTTCTCCTATTCCTTCGGCAATGTGTCTCTCTGAATAATAGTCGGCTTTGCTTTTCCTCGTTTACTCGTAATATCATCGTATACGTAGATACAACATTTAGAAATGGTTAACGTGTGCTTTTATTGGAAGGTTGCATATTAAATGCATTTAATAAACATATTTTACATAAGTAAAGAAAAAAACGATTCTTGCTAAGTATAAATAAATGTTAGTACCAAGTAAATTATTCAAAGGAATAAAATTGGAATACCACGTTTGTAATTTCAAATTAATAGCTTTCACTAGTTTCATTTCGATTTACGGATATATACAATACTTACGCATAAAAAAAAAGTGCGTGCGTGTAAAGTACACATGTCAGAAGTGAAACTTCTGTGGCAAACTCATTTTTAAGTTTTATTTATATTTATAGTCTAAAACTTTAGATTTTCGAGACTTAGAGGGAGGGAAACGGGGAGATATGTTGTTATTGATATCAAAGTTTATAAAATAGAATAAATGAAATTTTTTTATTTTATATTTTATGAAAAATAGTACATTAAGTTAATGAAGAGTGGCAAATAAAAATAAAAAGTAAGTAAGTAGCAGCCCATTAACGTCCCACTGCTGGGCACAGGCCTCCTCACTAATAGGAGAGAGGGTTTTTAGAGCATAGACCCACCACGCTGCTCCACTGTGGATTGGCAAGCATAGTACACAAATGCACTCTCTATTCTTTCACTCTGATAGTCCGATGTGACGGGAATTCGACACGACCATAGAGAGATCAGGCGCAGGACCGACGGCTTAACGTGCTCTCCGGGGCTCGGGCGTGGGTCACACCGCCAATTTCCCAAGCTCGGGCAAGTATTGAGAAAAACTTAATAGAGAACTCAATATCGAGTTGTGAATTGGTCCGACCCGGGACTCGAACCCAGGACCTCATGTCTGTAGTTGAACATGCTAACCACTAGACCAATGAGGCAGTTAAAATTAAAATGCTCACAATAGATATGAGAAACTTAGGCTTCTCTTAGCAGAAAGACACCAAACAAAGGCACAAAGATACCAAATTATATTTTGACTACATGTCTGGACTATTGACTATGCTATTTTTGTAGCTAGTTACAAACTTATAAAAGACGCATCACGAGGCAAACCATTTGCATACTAATATGATACTGTTTAGGAACCATAAAAAGATATTTTTTCTTAAACTGTATCATTATTTACCATGAGAGGTCATAGTCAAGCGTTAATCTATCAATAACAAAGAAATCTGTTCTCCTGTGATCAAAGAAGCCACATAATACAAACTTATGTGTAAGACTGTAGTTAGTTGGAAATATTTGGAGTTATTGAGTAATATAGAGACGTTAGGTTTAACTATGTTTCGTTTTAACGTCTTACTAAGAATTTAATTTATCTGCATCTGTTCAGATATATTGAATTGTGGAATAAAATCGCGGAATTAAACGAGAATAATAAGTATAATGCGTTACGTGAACGTTAGGTTGAAGAATAGCGTTAAATATATGTCAATAACACTTTCTATCAATGTATTGTATAACTTTCAGAGTTGCTCACTAATTTGCAAGTAAATTAATACTATTCTCAGATTCTATTGTTATATTACATACTATGAATGACTTAAAACATAATACGAACGTTGATACAAACTAAGAACTGTCACTAGGCGAATGTCCCTTAATTCTACATCTACTGTGCTACATTTCTTATACAAAACGCCCCACTCAAAAAATAAGTCCACCAATCACAGTCGTCGTGAAAACGACGACTAAACAGAAGTGTTTATTAAATTTGAGAATTTCCGGAATACGGATGTAGTGCATGTAAACGTTTTACCGAAATAATTACAAAGATCTCAGCATAATAAACAAATATAGTAATTTAACAGCAATCCACAAATAAAACTATAATGATCGCTTATACAAGTAAGCCTAGTAATTTTAATGAAATACGTTTTATTGAGGCTTGTTATGTAAAAGTTTAACTGTATAAACATTATGTACGAGCTCCTTAGAAACGTTAACACCAAGGTTAAAATGATTATTATTATTTAATCGCTTCAATTCGCTCTTGCCATTCTAGTGCCGGTAACCGTCAATCACGTTGTACAATGGATGAACGCATTTGCTCCTATACAAAGCCTCGAAAACACAAAAGACTCACGAGAACAGCTTGTCGGCAGCTAATCTTTTGAATAAATAACAAACTCACAAGAAATTGACCAAGGTTTCCCGCTGGCGCAATGGTGTTAGTACTCGCTTTCCTAGCAGATGTTCTGGGATAGATAAATAGTAGGATGACATTAGCAAATCGCATTTTCTAGCCTTGATTTAAACATGGACGGCGGACCTCGGAGCCATAACAGGGGCACTCCACCTCTATGGCTGGGTAGACGATACGGATTGCTTTCTTAACGGTTGGTGTAGGTACTAAACAGTCATGGCTACTTCGGAAAATACCTGTACCAAATCTTTGGCTGAGAGCCGTTGGCCAGCTGTCACGACTGTGGTGCTCCTGCAGGCACAGCGCACTACACGGGGGCGGACTTTCTCGCTTAGGGACCTCAGCGTCATTTTTTGACATCGCAGATCGGTTCGGACCTCTCGATGGCAAGTATATAGGTACAATGCTTGACAACGAGCGGGCCTGGAATACTGTTGCCACCTTTTGCACTATCATTTCATTAAAGGAGACACGGTAAAGAAAGAGGGCGAATACAGCCCAAGCACAGTGGCCCTGACCGAGGGGAATAGGAAACAGGAGACGGAGATTTATCCAACTCCTTCTCCTGAAGTGCATTTTTGAGCCGACTTCATTCTGAGGGGCCGGAGTGAAATGCCACACCGAACCTCTGGCCCTTCCATTCATAAATGACGAGGGTTCCGCTGGGTTTTAGTGGGTATTGTTGCACTACTGGCGAGTCCCACAATCCCGTCTGTCTACCAGGCGGGTTGCGGGAATGATGCGAAAAAACGCATTTTCTAATTTGTTTCAGTCTGGGCTTGCTTCGGCTGTTGGTAGTTACCACTTTACCAGCAGAGACGTACCGCAAAGAAAAATATTTGTGTTCCAGTACGATGCTGTGTAGAAACTATAAAAGGTAAATTGTATCTTACTAGATTAGCGCGATCCATCTTAGATTGTGTTATCACTTCAGGTGTGATCACAGTCAAGCGCTAACTTGCCTATTGCTGACAAAAAATGTATTGATTAATGTTAGTCTCTAATAATGATTTCGCATTTGGTAAGTAGTATGCAGTAGACGGCCTTGATAGCACAATAGTGTCAATACTTACTTTGTTATCAGAGATTTGTCGAGTTAAGCATACGTATCTTTAATGAGGCACCCCAATCAGTTTTGGATTTGCCTCTACATGTGTCAAAAATTCTTTAACAAAGGCATTGTATAATGTGGAAGATTATTTAAGCGATAATAATGTTCCGACTTGTTTACAGTTGAATTCAGAAGCAAAATATTACACATTGTTTCCTACAAAATTATTTAAAGGAGTAGACGCTGTGTTTCTTGCCAGTTTCTTCTCAACGAAATCGGCTTTCCAAACCAGTAATAGATGTGCTACTAACGGACAGGGTAAAGATGATTCAAAAGTACTTTTCAGCTTACTTGAATAAAGTATATTTAGATTTTGAGGCGAATTGCATTTACTAATTTGTCTGAATCTTGTCTGGTTTAGGAATTCGGCTAGTTACCAGCCACCAGCAAAAGATTTGCCATTAAATAAAAACAAGATAATAACGTCCGGAAAGAGAGAATTCACCTTTTATAGTTTCTTATAACATCGCACTGTAACAGAGGTTCTTTTGCTTAGTATCGAAGCCTTCCAGCAGACAAGACCTACAACCACCCCCGAATTTTTTATCGCGACATGAAGTTGCGCTGATCAGCTATTATATAAACTTTTAGAAGATCATATTGAAGCACACCGTTATATCACAACAGACCTTGATATAAATTTAGAAAATATAATATCCCTTTAATTTTTCCGCGGGAAATTAAATTCGTCACGCCATCATTTGAGGTGAAAATTCTCTGTTTTCCCAGAGCGGTCATTTAAACTCCCATTATTTATTTTTTATTAACGCTAACGGTCATAGGAAAAAGAATGTTTGTTTAGGACACTTCCAATGTAAACGAAATTACGTGGAATACGTTATTCAACAACAAATTGATACAAAGAGTTAACATTCATATTACATTTCTTTTAACTGTTGATGTTTTTTAATTACCTTACGTTTGTCGCCCTCGTTGTTCCGTATCCAGAAAAATTATTGATAAATTGTACAAAGTAAACGTTTTAGTTACGAAAGGAGTTACTTTTATCGCAACTGATGTTTGACACTTCGCGATGAGTAAGTCAGTAAGTTTAGCCGTCTAAAACCATCTTCGCATTATTGCCTTTTTAGTAAAAATAATTAGGCTACAAAGGAAACTTGATTTTAAAGTTTAGAATGGATACGTTACAGATTATACAAGAGCTTTGGTAAGCTTTGTTTTTATCTCCAAGTATTATTCATTTTTGTTGCTGTGTTTGTGAATAAGAAAAGAATCAAACCAGACAGCTAATCTTTATAAATACACTCGTCATAATAAGAAGATCAGTTTTGTATATATTACCCGATTCTAAAGTAGCCACATTTTGGTGAATCAATCGAAATTTTCATTTTTTTAAGGTATTTCTTCCATTGTTATTTTAGAGACTTTTTTTAACTCTATGAGATTCATTTAATAAGGCTTTAATTGCAGTTAAAAATTGTCAAACACAACAATTTCACTTATTACAATAAATAAAAATAAATGTATTTAAAACCCGTCAAATACTGTATCGTACTATTTACAGTATCTTACTATACTTATATCAATTTTGTTTCGGACATTACAGATAATTTATTTATTTACATTTACAAAAACAGTAACAATACTCGTTTTTACTGTAAATGAACGGTTAAATGAAATAACTTTAAGTTTAAATGTAGGAGCATGAAAATAGTAATTCATTTCTAAATTTAATATCGGATTATCACAGGCCTCATCTACACTCATTACATAGAGGGTGTTTAAACCATAGACCCACCATGCTGTCACCCTGCAGGGTATACATATCCTAGAATTGCTCCAGGATACAGAGGGTCTATTGTTTTCCGTCACCGAAAAGCACAATAGTAAATTTGACATAATGGAAAGACACATAAGCTTTACAAAGAAAGCTTCCTCGTTATATCCGAAAGAGAAAAATTGCTAGTGACACTTAAAAATTAGTTAAGAGTCGACGACATTTTACGTATATATTTGCTTATTCTTGTATGTTTGTAAATGTATTTATGATATAAACTAATATTATAAAGAGGAAACATTTGTGTTTTTATATCTACGTATGATTGTTACGTTTTCACACAAAAACTACTAGACCGATTTAAAATTTTTTATCACCATTAAAAAGTTGTGTTTTCACCGAACAACATAGGCTATATTACTTTCTCAAATAAAAAAAAATAGGGATAATGTATCCCAAGGTGTGAAATAAAAAATCTGTTATCCCGTGCACCACGAAAACTAATGAACATAGAACAAAAAAATGTTCTACAATATTACAGAACGTATTAATATCTATAGAAAAGTCTGCGATTTAATATATCCAACTACTGTAGTTATGATCCCATAACAATTATTGTGCATTTGAAAAGTTAATAAAAGCACCGACAATAATCGAACCATATTATTCATACCTCTGTATTTATCCCTATCCTATTACATGATATTTTATTAAAGACTGTTTTAATACCTGTAAAATACTTTTCAAATTATTAAAATCGGACATTCCATTCAAAAGATATAACGAATTTTAAAAACTCAATCTAAATAAAATAATGTATCCCGAGTCGAACTTCAGAGTGTCAAATGTTGTGGATAGGAAAGTTCGGAGATAATAAAGTATTTCAAATAAATCTCTTCTCTAATATTTTAGAAGAAAGTTATGTATATATATGTTGATGATGGATGTTTTTCGTTGCTTACAGCTTTTTTTAAATCAAAGTTGTCTTGAAATATTAGTGATAAGAATGCTTGTTATACTTTTTTCTATCTATTCATCACGCCTCATTCCCATAGGGGTAGGCAGAGACAACATCCTTCCACTTGCCACGACCCTTGCATATCTCCTTCGCTTCTTTCATTCTCATTAAACCTTTCATACAAGTTCGTCGGTTTAGAGTACTCTTGACCTGGCCGTTATTTAAAATGTCCTGGATTTGGTCCAGGAACGTTCGCCTTGGTCTTCCCCTTCCAACTTTCGCATTCACTCTTGACTCATAAATCCTTTTTGTCAGTCTCCTTTCATTCATTCTCTCTACATGCCCAAACCATCTAAGCATACCTTTTTCAATTTTAGTCACTACGTCTTCTTTTATACCACAACGTTCTCTTATCACACTATTTCTCACTCTGTCACTCAGTTTTAATCCACTCATGCTTCTCAACGCTCTCATCTCTACCGCATTTATTTTACTTTTGTGATTCTTCTGCCATACCCAACTTTCACTACCATACATAAGCGTTGGCATCTAAGTTAATTATATGTATAAATCAATTGCTGTTCTTTAATCTCGCTTAAAGTCTAAATCTTCTAGAATGATTTAGCTAATGTTGGTTTTGAATTATTTGTGGAATTCCAGGGCAGGTTTATGAGGTCAATAGAAAAAAATTCTTGGAATGTAGTAAAAACAACAATTTCGCTTTCCCTTAGAAACTATTCCAATCTGTCCAACATTTGATATTAGTCGCGTCGTTTTGAAATCAATCAAATTTAAAAGTCAGAAATCTAATTAAATTTAACAGTGATTTAACATTCTTTTGGTTTTTTTATGACAAACGTTTTTTGATCATCTCGCTGTCCAGAAATCAAATTATATATAAAAGAATTCTTATATACTTTTTCCTTTGCTTTAGACATTGACTTTGACTGCCTCATTGGTCTAGTGCTTAGCATGTTCGACTACAGACATAAGGTCCTAGGTTCGCGTCCCGGGTCGGGCCAACTCGAAATCGATATTGAGTTTTCTATTAAGATTTTCTCAATATTTTCTGGAAGTTGAGAAAAAATTGGCGGTGTGATCCACCCCCGTGCCTCGGAGAGCATGTTAAGCCGTCGATCCTGCGCCTGATTTCTCTCCGGTCGTGTCGAATTGTCGTCACGTCGGACTATGAGAGTGAAGGAATAGAGAGTACAGTTGTGTACTATACCTACCAATCCGCAGTGGGTCTATGCTCTAAAGACCCTCTCTCACACGAGTAAGGAGGCCTATGCCCAGCAGTGGAACGTTAAAGGGCTGCCTCTTACCTTACCTTTTAGACATTTGACAACCAACAGTTTCTGATCGCAACTATAATATTTTACGGACGTTGTCCGGTGTTAAGGTAGCGTTTTTCGATAACGAATTTTTGTCTTTCGGTTAAGTTTTCACCACATAATTTTCTTAAGATGAAACACTGCAGTTGTCATTCAGCGTTTTTATTTATTGTTCTTGAGACTGTACGAAGTTTGCCAGGTCAGGTAGTTGTTATATATTTATTTTAAGGTGTAATAAAGTGTGTATCGGTGACTTTGATTCTGCTACGGATCTCCTCATTTCTAATTTGATCGCGTAGGGAAACTCCGAGCATAGCCCTCTCCATCGCACGCTGTGTGACTCTGAGGCCCACAGTTCGTTTTCACATTCACATTTTTCGGAACCTCTTCCGGAGATTCTTAGCATCCCCTGCCCCACCGTTACTATAACCACTGCCAGAGCTAGAAATAGCGGGCCTGCGGGCGGTTGTTGCTGTCTTGTGACTATCATTGTGGTTGTGCCAATATGCCGGAAGCCGCTGGAGCCAGGCGGCGCAAGATCAGGCCTGCTGGACATCATAACTTGAGAGCTCCAGTCCAGCAGGGGACGTCCATGGATTGAAGCGTCGATGACGACGATGAAAGTGTGTAAATCTAAAACTTTGTCGTTGTATCGAAGACATGAACCCTTGACTCTTTATGTGTCAATTCATTGGGCCATCAGGACTCTTATACTCTAACTAAAATTATAGTAAAGAAAGATCGATTCCCTTTGTTTCGAGTTTTCTGTAAAATGGAAAGGTTTCTTCAACTTGAAACCGTGTAATTTAAAAGTCATTAATTATATCCTAAATATAGTCGGGTTAAGTAACTTTGCATTGTACTTTTTTCGGAAATACGTATACTAAAATTAGCACGCTAGTTTGTTTGTAAGACCGCTGTGCTTACTCAGAATCCAGTGATATATTTAACCCTCCTAAGTAGCAGCCTACTGCTGGGCACAGGCCTCCTCACTCCGAGGAGCGAGTGTTTTTAGAGCATAGACCCACCACGCTACCCCACTGCGGATTGGCAGGCATATAGTACACAAGTGTACTCTCTATTCCTTCACTCTCATAGTACGACGTGACGGGAATCCGACACGACCGGAGAAGGATCAGGCGCAGGACCGACGGCTTAACGTTTCCAAATCTACTTACCCAATTGGCTTAAATTTCCCTTTTTATTAGCATATATATTTGAACTTCGGTAACGCAGACTCTTATTAAGAACGGATTTCTCTATACTTAAATGGACTCCTTTATGAATAGCCAGATGGTGTCTGAAAGGGCCAGACTGGTAGCGCATGGAGAAGTGTAATAAAGTTAAAAGTAAAATAAATGCGGTAGAGACGAGAGCGTTGTGAAGTATGAATGGATTGAAACTGAGTGACAAACTAAGAAATAGTGTGATAAGAGAACTTTGTGGTATAAAAGAAGATGTAGTGACTAAAATTAAGAAAGGTATGCTTAGATGGTTTGGGCACGTAGAAAGAATGAATGAAAGGAGACTGACATAAAGGGTTTTTGAGTCAAGAGCGAATGGGAAAGTTGGAAGGGNCCAGCGAGGCCGTCGAACCGTTTGGGCATGTAGAGAGAATGAATGAAAGGAGACTGACATAAAGGGTTTTTGAGTCAAGAGCGAATGGGAAAGTTGGAAGGGGCAAAGGCGAACTTTCCAAGGGTACTCTAAACCGACGAACTTGTATGATAAGTAAAATGAAAATAAAAGAAGATATGCAAGGATCGTGGCAAATGGAAGAAAGTGGTCTCTGCTTACGATTATGGGAATGAGGCGAGATGTAAGTAAATAAACTCAAGATATACTTGGGTGAAACGGTCGTTACGGTCTCGCAAAAATATTTGCAGGCCAGTAAGATGCTGTGTAGAAATCACAAGAGACAAAGTGCCTCTTACCAGTTTAGCGCACTTCTGTCACATCTAAAATTAATATTATATTATGACCCCCGACTGAAATTCTTGTAGGTTTTTCTCAGGGTAATGCGCGAAAGAATCGTACATGGAAATTATATGTGGAAAACATATTATCGACCATACAACATTATATTATATTAACTTATATGCTGAATAAAATACCGCTAAAAATGTTAACGTATACATTTATCATTTGCTTTACAGCTTGTACATTTTATTTAATCATATTAAATGTGTATATAATAACTCACCCTATACAACTTTAAAGTAATATCTCCTTTCATACACTCAGTGCTTTTTAGAATATCATATAATAAAAACAAATAACTTTGTATGAAATTACGCTTCCTTTAGATCTATACAGTAATATTTTTTTCACATACAAATATTTATCTGTTACATATATAGGATCTCTTATGGGTGATAAATTTTGCGAATATGCATTGTTTTTCATAATAATTACAATTTAAATAGGCAATATTCGCTACTTTTCATGTCGTCGTCGTCGCTTCAACCGATGGACGTCCACTGCTGGACATAGGTCTCACGTAATGATGTCCACAAGGCCCGATCTTGCGCCGCCTGGCTCCAGCGGGTACCGGCGACCCTCTTTATATCGTCGGCCCACCTCGTGGGGGTTTCCCTACACTGCGGCGCCCGGTGCGGGGTCGCCACTCCAGCACCTTCGGGCCCCAACGTTCATCAGTCCGTCGGACTATGTACCCTGCTCTTTACCACTTCAGGTTCGCGATTCGTAGGGCTATATCGGTGAAATTGGTTCTGCTACGGATCTCCTCATTTCTGATTTTATCACGTAGAGAAATTCCGAGCATAGCCCTCTCCATCGCACGCTGAGCGACTCTGAGCTTCCGTATGAGGCTCATAGTTAGCGACCACGTTTCGGAGCCGTAGGTCATCACTGGCAACACGCACTGTTCAAAGAGCTTTGTCTTCAGGCACTGAGGATTAACGGACGAAAATATCTGCCGTAGTTTCCCGAACGCTGCCCAACCGAGTTGGATTACCTAGCTGGACTATGTGTCCCAGGTATATATCTTCGTCTACTTTTCATGTATGACGAATGTATCCATTTTGACAAAGAATATCCTGGCATTTTGGCATCCTTGGTTAATCATTTAATAATTACACGTAATTAAAATAGTACGTCTAATAGCGAATGGATCACATAATAAGACTAACTTATATTCTCCTTTCTGGTGTCAAATACTCGTAATTTATATATAATTTTGCTTTGGCACCATAAGAAGTTCATAGTCGATTTATACAATTTAATCAATGTCTTTGTTATTTTATAAAATTTGCTTATTTGTGTCAGATTCTATTCTCACAGAGATTCCAGGATACTTTAAATATACTTATTTCAAATCCATATTCAAATCGGCTAAAATGACAGCTTGGCACCACAAAAAATCAATACGTGGTTGTTAGATATAATGTTTTATTTAATTTTTAATTGTCTTTCGCATAATATAAGCTTTTTTAAATATTACTATTACTCTTCCTAAAACTGCAGACTAGTCTATTTTTTAATTTCACAAGCTCACATGAAAATACGTAAAATTGACATTGCTGTATCACAAAAAGTGATGAGGTCTTTCGTTGATAATAATAATTCAATACACATGTCAGAAGTGAAACTTCTTTGGCAAACTAATTTGTAAGTCTTGTTTATATCTATACAAATCTAAAACTAGATATTGTCGTTGAAATATTTAAATTATTACAAATAATTTCATGAAATCTCAAATGACGAATTGTAAATAAAAATGCCACGTGTTTTTTGTCAATAGACACATGCCAGAAGTGAAACTTCTCTGGCAAACTAATTTTTAGTCTTGTTTATATTTAGAAGAATCCAAGAATTTAGATTTCCGAGACTTAGAGGGAGGGATAAAGGAAGATAATATATGTTAAGAATTTCATTGACAATATTTGAAATTATTATTAAAAGTTTGTTTTTGAATTTAAAATATAGACAAGAGAATTTATTGAATGTTATATTCTATGAAAAATAGTATATTAAATTATTAAATGATGACTGGCTAATTTAAAAGACACATGTTATTTATACCAATATTGAACTACCTGAGCTTCAAAGGACTTTGTATGAATAACGCTGCACATCTTCGTGATGCTAATCACGCTTTTATCCATACAATTTTTTTCCTCATGCGCCGAAATTTTGATATAATTAAATAAAACAAAGACATAATGACATCAAAACTAAAAATATTTCATATAAAATAAGCTGTTTTGAATTGTGTCACTATTCTTTCAAAGCAACGAAATATTGGTTTCTGAAATTAGGAAAATAACCAAAGTATCCATCGGATTAAAATATTTGAAGGCGATTTATAAAAGTGTAACGTTTATTTCGTGACATGAACTTTCTGATGTCGTGAAAGATTATTACGATACGATAACTTGTTATATATTTGTAATAATATATATTTATTTCACAGGATTATTAATAATGTAATTAAAATATAGTGAATCGCCTTTGCCTTTACAAAGTAAATAGCTATTTGGAAGTAAACTATATTAAAAATAGTATATTTATAGTATTTTTGAAGGGAAACTTTTTACGGATGAAGCGCGTGATTACCGTCACGATTATGTGCAGCGTTTTTGATGCTAATTCGTTTGAATGTTCGGTAGTTTAAATATTTATAAATAACGTGTGGTATTTTAATTTGCCACTCGTCATTTAATAATTTAATATACTATTTTTCATACAATGTAAATTCAAAAACAAAATTTGATTAATAATTTCACATATTGTCAAAAACACGTGGCAATTTTATTTACAATTCATTTAATATTTAATGACAATTAAATTTCTAACATATATTATCTTCCTGTATTCTTCCCTCTGAGTCTCGGAAATTGAAAGTCTTACATTTTTATAAATATAAACAAGACTTAAAAATTAATTTGCCAAAGAAGTTTCACTTCTGACATGTGTACTTTGTAGGCACGCACGTTTAACTTTTTTTAAATCTAAAAGTAGTAATTTTTGGTGATATTAAAAAATATATTATTTATTAGTTAATGATTCATTTGATTTCTATATATCATATGCTGACCTCTAATTATTTATGATATACACTTTCTATATATCAATACGTGAAGCAAAAACTTAATACACCTTTTTATTTAAATTGTAATGCGTGGACGGAGGAATATGAAATTGTCCACACTTATAATTTATATAGAGAAGGAGTGCACAATGATAATATTTTTTTATAAATTATGCTTAAAAATGCATTAAATCATTAAATAAACCATTACACAGACTACCTTATATTTGACATGCATACGCACTCATTTTGTTTACTGTTATAGTCTGTGGTCAAATTTAGAATAGATTAATATTGTCTGTCAGACATTTAGCAAACGATGAAAGAGTTTTTATATAAAACATATTTTACAAGAGAATTTTTGTAACTTTAATTAATTTATTGCATGGATTTTTTTTTAATAAAAATATTAAAAAAGATATTCTTTATTTTATTTGAAGTTTATATAAATTGTTGAATAAAATAGGCAGTTAATTAACAGCCTTTGCGTTATCTGTGATTATACAATTACAGACTTTGACAGTAGAATCTAAATAATATTCAAAGTTATAATTTAAATTAATTATGGTCTAATTTCGACCACTTGCTGACCACTAGTTCTTATAATTACACAAATTTTAGTACGTAATAATAAAGTTGTTTATTTTTTTTAATATAAAATGTTTAAAAACAAATGTAGTTTACTCACCTGGCCGCTACACGTTCAATTCCGTGTTGGATCTCTTGTAATCATTTTAACATTGATAAATTTAACCGTCAGTTATTTATTAACCCACATCGTTATTGTACCACATCGTACCCTAACACAGCACTTGTCACTTGAAAAAAAAAAAGTTTATCTGTCAAATTATATTAAAAGTAATAAGCGAAACTTATTTTGAATGGAAATAACTGTGTGCGTAGGCTTCTTCAGCTAGAATTATTGTAAGTAGGATGTTTGATTTTATAGTTTATGTAGAATTTCGTAACATATATCGGTGTTATGTACATCGGGTGTTGGTTGTAAGTGACGTACGCCCAGTACGTTTGGTAACGGTTAACTGAGGGGTGAGTTTGCGAGCCGTGGCGCGCGCAAAACTGTTGATTTCGCTATCGCAGACTCCGTTGAGTTACGTCGTTATCACACCAGTGATGAGAAACGCAATAGAAATAACATGAGAATGAGTTAAATTTAATCCCATTCTACCAAAAAAGACCCAAAAAGACAAAAACAACTCCAACGTAAGTAATTATTAATTGTTGAAGTGAAACTTCTATACGAAGGCTAAACATCACACCTAGGAAGAGGCGACCTAAACACGACCCAGACGACCAGATTACAAATGACAACTCCCCATATACAATTACACATACACAGCATTTTCGCCGGCGAAGACGAGGTCCACACTATCTGACGCACCCCGGGCGCAGCCCCCAGTCGCGGACTCATGGACGTCAAGACTAAGCACCTGTCTGATTGTCCTTTTCAGTAGCAGCGTTGCTCTAAACCTAGGTCCGAGCCTCGCAGGAGGCACCCTTAGAGCAACGTTTCCCCCATGACGACGACGCAGCAAGGCACTTCTACGGGCCCATCCCTCGGTGGAGCTTCTTCGCTCGCCACCCTTCTCCGTTAGCAATGCCAGTAAGGCTAACAGCAACTACACATTTCGAAAGAAATAACTTCTTTACGCACGCTTGACTTAGGGAGTAATATGAATCCCCGATGAGATGAGAAGGTATAAGTGTTGTGATTCGATATTTATTTGAAGAACGCATTTAATTGAATACTTTTTTATCTCATAGTTTTCAGTTACGATCGATATCGTTACCAATACAATTGATTTAGCAAGATTTCATATATATAATAAATGTGCTGTGGTGAAATAATTGATTAAGTGCCTTAATAAAATGTATAATGATATTAGATTTTGTATTGACGAAGTTAAGTGGCGAAGGTTGTTCAGAGAGTACGACAGCTGGAGTTTTGATATAAAGTTAATTAGTAAAACGTTAATGTTTAATAGAAATGTGTATATAAATCAGCATTAATATAATTATGCTTATTAATAAAAGAATATGTGTTATTAAGCTCTACATAAGTTATACAGATAGAAAAATAGAGTTACGTTTATATTATTGCAGGAGCAAAAGAGAAATGTGGTAAGTCTGAATCAAATCGTTTCCGGAGCGCCATCTATCGGCGCTGGACAGAGTCAATGAGTCACAGGCCGGCGGCGTTCCTGACAGTTTTCGAGTAATGGTCCGCCAGAGCAGTCGACTATTGAAACTGTCCCGTGTTCCTATTTCTGCTAATGTTTGTGTAATTTGACATCGGGAACATTAAGCGTTTGGTCATTATAATTTAAGTAAATTAATAAATTGTTTGATTACACCAACATTACCCCCGACTCCAACACTTTAGAGATTGAATTTTGGAACCCACTAATGACGATGTCGGCGGGAATCTATGCTCTCTCCGACATATATATTGCAAACCATATATGACCAAATTGCACCAAAAAAAACTCTAAAAGACAATGGCTACTCCTGTCGAGACTCCTGCTGAGACTACTTTACTCACGCTTGACTTGGGAGTAAGCTGTTGAATTCATGATGAGAGCGTCACAAAAAGGGTGATCAGGTGATGCGAACAGTACTAGGGAAGGAGTTATAAGTGATAGAAGATAGAGAGATTGAGAGAGTTACCTTTTCTATATTAATGTGGCAAGAGAGGGCACACAATTTCTTATTTCTCTTTTAACACACACGGCCCAAAGTTTTGACCTAAGATTTTTTTTAGTTGTTGATAATACAACAGTGCTTTAACAAATTATAACATAAGATACGTATTTAAAAGAAGACCAATTACGGATTACATAAATTGCTATGTAATATTTAAAATGCCAGAGCAGATATTAAGATTTGGAATATAGATACAATAAGAAGCAAGTGGGTATGTGTTTATGAAATTTAGAGTATGTGGGAGTATTATTATCAATGGTTATTTTGTTTTTGTAAATCCGATTTTCTTAATAAATCCAAACCTCGCTCAACGGCCCAAATACGTTACACGAATTGTTAAACGACCGCAAATTCGAAAATCCGTAAAAGCTATCTATTATTCTAAAAAAAATATCTAACACGCTTTACTATTGGAAATATATATTTTTTTTATTTTATACAAATCAAAAATACATAAATAACAAGTATTATTAAATACTTTTGTATACATAAGTTTTTTTTTAAATGGCTTTAATCTGATAAAATTGTCTGCTACAGTCATCCTCATTTTCCAGCAAGAAATGGGCCTACCTTAAAAAAATTGTCCAATGTGTGTATGAAATAAAAAAAGGGTGTATGGAGATTGCGCTTGCACAATTTAGCAGCTTATAGATATATCGATATAGAAAAAGGCTTTTTCGCGGTTAAAGTGAAACATTTTAGGCCGTTTAGCGAAACTCGATATCCGAAAATTACATTTTCACTTCACTTATAAAATTTCCAAAACTGTTCAATCAATAGACTTAAAATTTGAAGAAAAACAGAGACAGAGAGAGAACGCTTCTATTATCGTCGTCGTCGTCGTCGTCGCTTCAACCGATGGACGTCCACTGTTGGACATAGGTCTCACGTAATGACGTCCACAAGGCCCGGTCTTGTGCCGCCTGGCTCCAGCGGCTACCGGCGACCCTCTTTATGTCGTCGGTCCACCTTGTGGGGGGTCTCCCTACACTGCGCCGCCCGGTGCGGGGTCGCCACTCCAGCACCTTCGGGCCCCAACGTCCATCGGTCCGTCGGACTATGTGCCCCGCCCATTGCCACTTCAGGTTCGCGATTCGTAGGGCTATGTCGGTGACTTTGGTTCTGCTACGGATCCCCTCATTTCTGATTTGATCGCGTAGAGAAACTCCGAGCATAGCCCTATCCATCGCACGCTGAGTGACTCTGAGCTTTCGAATGAGGCCCATAGTCAGCGACCACGTTTCTGAGCCGTAGGTCATCACTGGCAACACGCACTGTTACTTCTATTATGCATCACATAAATTACATATGCAAAAGAAGATCATAAAATAAAGCGGTTTTATTATACACAGCTATGTATAATATCGCCTTTGCGATTCTATGTGTCGGTGTGACAATGGCATAAGTGCGAAAAATTGGATATCGCGATCTTTGGACATTGTTCTCTTTTAGTTTGCGGCAAATGTTTGCCTTTGACGTAGATAATGTATGCTCCGGCATTATGTTTGCTCCACTCTAATGGGACTTGAGGGGAATATTTTTGCGTGCGTGAAATTGGCTTATCCACGTTATGGAATATGGAATGGCGTGCGTGTCCTAATTTGAATGTTATTCAAATTTATGTTCGCGATGTCGGGTAACGGCTTTTTCAATCAAGCGAAGGAAAGGTGAGGGATTGTTGCCGTCAATGTAACTATGTGATTCAATTTGTTATTTCTTTTTTACGTTTAAAAAAAGGTGAGTAGCAGCCCACTGGTGTCCTACTGTTGGGCACAGGCCTTACTCTAGAGAAAGTTCTTAGAACATAGACTTAGCATTGATTGTGTTCTGCTGTGGAGGGATTCAAATAAACTAATTTTTTTAGAACTAAATATCTTCTTCTTACGGGGCCTCTCCATTGCTGGAACTTGGCCGTCAGCTCTGCAAATCGTTCTCGGTCTTGAACTAGGTGTAGCAACTCCTCTACAGTCGCGATGCTCGTCCACTCCCTGAAGTTTTGCAGCCATGACTTTTTCCTCATGCCAATAGTCCCCTTACCTTGGATCTTACCCATAATTATAAGTTGGAGGAGGTTGTAGCGATTATGGTGCAACACGTGGCCCAGGCAGGCGACTTTTCTTTGTTTAATCGTTATGAATGACCTTATGGACCCAGCTGATGCATAGCATTCTAAGATTGGAAAACCAGGTTTATATAAAAATCCTGCGAATCTTACACAATAGTAAATATTCTGGCAAAACGCTAACAATACTTAAATAAATATTTTAGAAACAAGAATCAAAGTCAGATACCATGTCTCTGAAACACCAGTATAAGGCATCAATTTTTGTTTCTGGAACTTGCAACTTTGAACAACCATGCCAAAAATATATTCATTTATCGTGCATGTCCTTGTAAATACAAGGAATATTGTATTTATGTTTAGATTACGCACGAAAAAAGGGATCTAATTAAGGATGGCCTATCTATGGTAATCTAATATATTAGATATAGAGATTGGAACATTTAATCGCGAAATAATACGTATTTAATTATTTTAAATAATCAATTTATTACGCAAAATGGAGTCAATACGAAGAACTCTAACGAAGAATACACAATTATTTTTAACTGTTTAGAGCATATTTGTAAGAGTCGGTTTTGAAGAACTCTTTTATTTATTTTGTTATTTTAAGTGAATCTGAAGTAAACTTAAGTTTGTCAGAATGGGTACACCTAAAAACGTGTTGCTCATATGAAACAGTACCGTTTAAACGAAACAACTTTACAAACTGAAACTTACATTGGTACCACCATACCCTGGATGGAATCCGCAACCTAATACGTTACAGGTCGGTTATTTAGCCAACCAGCTATTACCAGTTTTTTATATAGAAACCGAGCACATCACGCAAAAGTTTCCCCTCCCCCCACACTCTGGTACCATCGCTTCACACGTAATACACCTTATAATATTGCAATGCAGCAACAAACGTAAGGTCATTGTCATTTGATTACAGACGGCTATATATTCTGCCATAAATCCCACCCTTACTGCAAGCCGTTGAGGAGTTCCATTGATCATCATAGTTGACTACGACAATCACTTGACTATACCGACGTAGCTTATAAAAGATTCTACCGAGTATCGTTAATTTGCTCCTAAGAATTGAAGAGTTCCGTTACTTTATCAGGGATCCCATGATCAAAACCTAACCACACAACCGCTGAAGTATACCCTTTCTAATAATAAACGAATCATCGAAATCAGCTGGCGTGGTCTTGAGTTATTCGTCTATTTGTCGCGCACATGCTTAATGCAAGACTTACCCAGTTTTCTCATGGATGCCATCATCATAGATGGATTTAAAAAAAATTGGACCGTACAACAAGCACCACCTTTCATATAAAAACGAATCATTAAGATCGGTTCACTCAGTCGAAAGTTATGAGGTAACAAACATAAAAAAAAATACAGACGAATTGATAACCTCCTCCTTTTTTCGAAGTCGGTTAACAAGTAATCTATTATGAAGTCAAGAAAATTTCTCGGAAAAGCTCGGACATATGCTAGTTCTGCCAATCAAATCGCAACTATTAAAGCAATTTATCAACAGTTATACAAGCAAAACTCATATTATTTAATAACTACAGTGAAAAGTTTATTAATCCTGAAACAACACTTGGTTGAAACTAAATCTTCGAAATGAGATAAAACTAACCCTGTTCCGGAGGTCAGAGTTTCCTTTCGTTAAAGATAATTTTGACGAAAAATTATTTAACATCATAAGACTTACGAAACTATTATATGATTTTTTTATTACTGACAAGTTGGCGCTTCACTGTGACTACACTTGATGGTAAGTAATGATACTCTAAGATAGAAAATTCACAAAATGTGTGCTTCGCTCACTGAATGAAGAGCCTATACGTATAAAGAGTCTCGTATAATATCCTTATTTTGTAATGCAGTTTTTCTGGAAGCATGTTTTAATAGCAACATGATAAATAAATAAAACTACGCGCGTACAAAATACACATGTCAGAAGTGAAACTTCTTTAGCAAACAAATTTTTAAGTTTTGTTTATATTTATACAAATCTAAAACTTTAGATTACCGAGACTTAGAAGGAGGGAAAAAAGGTGTCGAAAATGAATACAAATAATTTATAGAAATCGAATATCAAATCTCAAATCACGAATTTTATGTCAATATTAAAAATTAGTAAATAAAGTTTGTTTTAGAATTTGAAATTTAGAGAAGAGAATTTATTAAATATTTATATTTAATAAAAAATAGTACATTAAATTATTAAATGACGAGTGGAAAATTAAAGTGCCTTCAAACGAATTAGCATAAAAAACGCTGCACAACATCTGACGTTAATCATGCGTTCCGTAAAAATTTACCTTCATGCGCCTAAAGAAGTTTCACTTCAAAATATATATTCAATATCATAAGAATATGCCCCTTTACTTCCATTATACGACTACGTATTGCAATCTAATTTTATTTTATTTATTATTTCCCTGTAGATTACTTTTAATTCTTTACATGTAATGTTATATTATATAAGTAAATGTTTATTCCAATTTGTAAAGTGAATGTTATAAATTTGTAGTTGGTGTCCTTTAATGATAATAAATTGATTTATACAGTATCGCTCTGACGTCTAAGGAATCAGCTGGTGTCAATATTTCATTTTTCAAATTTAATTTTTTTCATCAAAATCTAATGTTTCCGCAAGCAAAGTACCCCGTTTAAAGGATTTTCTGGGGTTCAAACAAACGAGGCGGACCATCCCGCGAGGATATAATCCAGCCGTCTAATGAAAACAAAGAAAGCTTCCAAAAAATTAAAAGCTGGAGTTAAACGGTACAAAAGTTTAACGTATAAATTGCATTGTATTAAAGCTTCATAATTGGCACTTTAAGAATTTCAAGAAAGTGTGTATTGCGTTAATACATTTATAATTGGTATGTATAACTGAGTCTGTATTTGCCTATCATCTGTTTGAGTGTCTGAATAACAATAAAAGTATTCATATAATAACCAGAAAGTAGAACGAAGTATGTTCTGATTAGATTGGAATAATACAAAAGGGAACTATGTTTAAAAAAAAAGTTTTATTTATTAACACAATGAACACCACGCTAATTATAAATTATACATAATTACGACAAAACTAAGCCTGTAGAGTCAGCTAGCCTTTTGCTTGTCCAAAAAAAAAAATTTTTTTTTAAATTATTTTTTCACGTCCCAAAAAAAGAAAAAAATGAGTGATCTGCCCGACGTACAGCGTGTTAAATGCAGTCGCTTGCCCAACCCGCACGTTTTTCGAATGCCCCGCGGGTCGAATGACGAAAGAGACATTACATTATAAATATTATCATTTTTATGTTTGCTAGAAGTTAAACTATACAATATTATCTTTTGTTTATTTCAATTAAGACTATGGTGTAGGGTAATGTTACGCTAAACTTTGAGATATTGAAAAAAGTCCGTCTTGTATTTATAGGCTCATATCTTAAGAATTAAAACTTACTTTAAGTGTGTTCATTGTTATCTATATCACTTATATGATCAAAAACACAAATAATCACTAATAAACACACTTTATAAAATACCACAAAAAACCTTAACGACCTTCGCGACACAGGCATAGTTAGTAACGGCCACTTTGTAACTGATTTATTTTTTGTTTTTATATTGTCTGGTGTTAGTCCTACGCATATTTTGTAACGACAGTTACCGAGAAGCGAATTAGATAATACACATTAATTATTAAAAAAAAAGAGATGGTTATATTTCTGATTGCCCTAGTTAAGACAGAACTATCGTATCTTGTAGTAGTTAACGCGGAAAACTATATTTATAGATGTTCGGTATTTATTGATTATTGTTCGGTTCATCATTCTTCGGTACTTCAGTTCTTGAGGATTCGGTTCATCAATGATGTAACTGCTTAATCGAATTACTTTTAGCCCCACTTTTTCACACAGTACAATACAAACGGTCACTAAGTATGATTCTCCTCCTATCTCTACGAGACAGGCAACTTAGAAAGTGCCATAGAGGAATGCAAGTAATAAAATATAAAACGTAAATTATAATATAATGTAAAATTATTCTTGTCTTTTGCAATTTAGGCGGTAAGCAACAACGTGAGTGACACCGCTGGAAAAGGCCAGTATATTAATAATAATTCAAAGCAAAAGTCACACATTATCATATTCGCTGTGTATGGGAATATTTTTCAATAAAGACGGTAGCTTTATTTTGTCAGAGCTCAATGAAATCCACGGTATTGGAAGCGGACTAATCTCAGTTCATATTTCCAAACACCCAGCAAAATTACGCCAAACCGAAATTCTGGGCAATATCTCCCTTTAGTCAAGCCATATGGCTCACTTTTTGTATGTTTTATTTTTCGTTTCTGTGGTATTTTGTATAAGCCTATAACTCAGTTAACCTTCTATATAAAAAAAGGGTCACAGCAAGAGTGCACAAATTACCGCGGTATCAGCCTTCTTAGTATCGTCAGCAAATTGTATGCAAAGATATTGATTTAAAGGGTGATTAAAGAAACTGATGAGAAAATATGGGACGTGCAAGCAGGATTTAGAAGAGGAATGGGATGTTCGGATCAGGTCTTTTCTTTACGCTGAATAACTGAAAAACGTTTGGTTAAGCAAGAAAATTTTTATAGATTTAGATAGTGGTGAGGAACGAGCTGTGGTCAATGTTAACTACATATAGGGTCAGCAGTAATCTAACTCAAGCTATAAAGTATCTCTATGAGGGTTCTAGTGTTTGTGTCAGAATAAATGGGGCATAAATGTTATTTCCAGTTCAAAGAGGTGTTCGACAGGGATGTGTTGCGTTACCATGGCTGTTCAACCTATTCATGGATAACTGTTTGACAGATTTAAAAGAAAGTATCTCAATACAATGAATGAATAGGTCATCAAATGTTTAATCTACGCTGATGATCAAGTAATACTTGAATCATCTACTAATGAGCTACAGGAGATAGTAAATATTATAAATGAAGCTTTGTATGTGAACAAAACGAAGGTTATGATTTTTGAAAGACATTATTTTATTATGAATGACAATATTTTTATGGATGGGGAACAAGTGGAACAGGTGAAAGACTTTGTAAACTTGGGATCAAGAAATGGAACGTGTGAAAGTAATATTGAAAGGAGAGTGAAGGCAAGGAATATGGTAAATGGTTCCCTGCACGACTTTATTAATAGTCAGATGGTGTTTCAAAGGGCAAGACTGGCTGTGCAAGCTGGAGTCGTGGTGCCAATACTTATATATGGTAGCAAAAGTTGGGTGTCACAGAAGAATCACGAAAGTAAAATAAATGCGGTAAAAATGAGAGCGTTGAGAATTATGTGTGGATTAAAACTGAGTGACAGAGTAAGAAATAGTGTGATAAGAAAACGTTGTGGTATAAAAGAAGATGTAGTGACTAAAATTGAGGTAAGGTATGCTTAGATGAAGCAGAAAGAATGAATTAAAGGAGACTGATATAAAGGATTTATAAGTCAAGAATGAATGAGATTGTTTGAATATGAAAGCTAAACACATTGTAAGCTACAAAAAAGCTATGTTCAAATGAGTAACCGTTGAGTTTCTTGCCGGCTTCTTCTCAGCGGAAGCTACTTTCCGAACCGGTGGTAGATTTGTTACCAACGGACAGACTACTGACGATTCAAAAGTGCTTTTTGAGCCTACTTGAATAAAGAATATTTTGATTTGATTTGGAAGGGAAAGACCGAGGCGAACGTTCCTAAACCAAAACCAGGTTATTTTAAATAAGCGCCAGGTCTAGAGTACCCTAAACCGACGAACTTGTATGAAAGGTTTAATGAGAATGAAAGAAGCGAAGGAGATATGCGAGGATCGTGGCAAGTGGAAGAACAAGGTCTCTGCCTACTCCTATGGGAATGAAGCGTGATGCATGTAATAGCATCTATCACACATCTATTACAGCCAACCGGGACGAAACATACTGCGCACTTGTCGATGTGCCATCGCCTTTTTAACCTCTGATAACATCTTAGATATCAATATTAATGAAATGCAGTTAAGGGCAACTTTAATTAACATGAAATATACAACGTATACTATGTATTTTATTGGATAAGGAATAATACTGTATTGTAAAAAATTGCTTGGAAAATAACACACATTTTTGTAATATTTACAGGATGAAAATGGGTACTGTGTGTTATACTTTAGAGATAAATATATACTATTTGGGACTTTTTCATGCATCTTTTTAAGATATACAATTCCGTAGTATATTGATTTGATCTATCTTTCTAGGTTGAGGCAGCATTTGCGCTTTATGCACATAGAAATATGTTGATTTCGACATCACATTAGAAACTTTAGTATTGTTCGACTTTTCTGTACGATAATGTATATATTATACACATAAACCTTCCTCCTCTATTGATATAAACTGTAATAAAATCAGTTGAAACGCTTTAAAGATCTAAGGGAATAGACAGCGGAAGTTACTTCATTTCATACCATGTACAGATGGCATTTAAATAAGTCAATAATAAGTTTATTGACTTATTTAAATGCCATCTGTGCCATCTGTACGAAGAGAATAATAAGTGGCTATAATACTATTGCTTATAAATACAACACAAAAATAGTTTCTACCTATATCTGATTCACTTTGAAACCATCCAGCTTTTGAAATCCTTCACAACCCATTATGATGAAGGCAAAACATCGGAAAATGATCGCGTAGAAAAAGTTCAACCACTACAAAGACTTTTGGACCATTCTGAAGTAATTATAACTGGTTATTACCAACTATTACTGGCGGCTAACAATAGCGGATTGTTGGATTTATAGGCCAGTGGTGATTAGTCCAAGTTATAAGAGACTTTTCTAAACTAAATAATTGGACAAAATAGTAAACACGTCACCTGACATTATTTGACCTGTTGATCAATGAGATTTCTTTTTAATTTTATTTATTTAATATATTCAATGTGTCCTAAAAATATGTGATCCTCTGTAGCCGAACTGCCCCATTGGTCTAACGTTTGGCATGTTCGGTCACAGTGAAGAGGTCCTGGATTTGAGACCCAGAACTAGTCGGACGAATTAAAAATGGGACACATCGGACTTTGAAGAAATAGGGAGCACACTTGTGTACTATGGCTGCCGATCTGCAGTGGAGCAGCGTGGTGGGTCTATGCTTTAAAAACCCTCTCTCATATGAGTGAGGAGGCCTGTACCCAGCAGTGGGACGTTAATGGGCTGCTACTTACTTTTTACTTACTTACTTTTTATTATCTTACTCTAGAGTCCAGCGACTATGCTTAGTTTACTACAATGGCTATTGGCTCACACTGTTCTTAAGTTTTTGATTAAATCACCATACTACACTATTTTGTGTCACTGCACTTTCACTAACTCAAAAGTTTTTGTTCCTTTAAGTCTTCTCTTTGTTCGTGTGATATCCAGAATTTAAGCAGCTTTAATTATTGGTATTAATTTTTTACTTTGATCAGCGGTTTTAATTTTTAGAGCAAAAGCTTTTCTAAGGATCTCTTAAACTTCTCTAAGAGTGTCTAAGAGTCTGTAGGAAGTAGCTTCGGTAGCTGGTTTACCAGGCTTAGCTATCAAATTTACTTCTGCTACTTATCATACGTCAGCTACACAGCTTAATCTAAATGCTGCATTAATGAGATCTGTGTGTTTTTCTACAGCTTGAAAGATTTTTTTAACTTCTTCAGTGATTGAGTCTTCATAACCCGGGGATTTCTTTTTCCTTAAATTAAATTTTATTTCATGTGCCACTTTTATGGGTGATACATTCTTATGTCACATTTGTCTTCTAATTTTTTCACTAAAGGGAGACGTTCTATATCTCAGTCATTCGTTTGGAAATTTCTCCGTAATTAATGGAGAATTATACCCAAAATTAAAACTTATCTTTTGTTGCTTAATCCATATGTGTACTTTTAATTGTAAGCAGATGAATTTCATTATTGAAATAATTTTATTTATAAACGTTATACATAACGTCTTTTTTTTTGAGTATTACGCTGGAGAAATATAGGAGGATCTATGTATTTTTAAGAATCTCGTTACGTGTAGTCATTTGTAGACCCAATGAAATACTCTAAAGCATTTACTTTATATTATTTACTAGCAAAATTTACATGATCACATAATAATTTTCTGATTAAACCAGCACAATCATGACTAACAGGTATTGACTGACTACAGCTGTGGTGAAAACTCTTCATCGGTGATTAAGAAATATCTAGGGAAACGTTAAATAAATCCTTAAAAGCTTCTGACTTAAATAACTCGTGTGTGCATAAGTTGGCATCGAACATTGCGGACACGTCCGCAATAGTCGCGAATTGAGTTGGAAAATTGAAAATTTTCGTTTTAAATAATATTGAGATATATTTGAACTTGCGGTTCAGATTTCGCCACAAAATGTTTGTATTTTAAACCAAACCGCATTTGTAAATATTCAAGAAATTCATTTTAACTTTTAAAATGGCGTCGCGATATATTTATATGTCATTCAAGTGGATATTATTGTATCCTTACTTCACTCATCAGTTTCTACTATTGATGCTCTGCCTATTTTTCGATCCCGTGGGAAAATGAGGAAATCCGTTAATAGTTACCGCTGATATGCCAAAAAGAAGTACACCGACTCCGAATATAACAATACGAAGAACACTATAAAAGAATACGCAATTATTTCTTACTTTTTAGAGCATCTTAATGTATTTGTAAGTTTGATTTGAAGGCGGATCTTTTTTTGTTAAAATTTATATTTATTTTTTGATTTTTAGTAAAACTGAAGTAAACTAACAAGTTTATCTCAATATATGTACACCTAAAACGCGTTTCTCATGAGTTAACACCGTTTAAATGAAACAACTTTACAAAGTTAAATCTAAATTAATATCGCCACACACGGGATCCACCTTATACCACCGCTTCACACATAATTCACCTTTGAAATATTGCAATGCAGCAACAAACTTAGGGTCATTAGCATTTGATTACAGATAGTTATAGATTTTGCCAAAAATCAAACCTTACTGTAAGCCGTTGAGAAGTTCCATTGATCTTCATATTTAACTATGACTATCACTTGACTATATCGAAGTTACGCTAGGCGACTCAAATATCTGCATAGCTTATAGAAGATTCTGCCGAGTATCGTTGATTTGCTCCTAAGAATTGAAGAGTTCCGTCACTTTGTCATGGATTCCATTATCAAAACTTTACCAAACTATTACAGCACAGCCCTTGAAGTATATCCTTTCTAATAATAAAGAATTATCGAAATCGGTTGGCGTGTTCTTGAGTTATTCGTCCATTTGTCGTGCACATGCTTACGCAAATTTAAGACTTATCCGGTTTTCTCACGGATGCTATCATCAGAACTGGTTTAAAAAAAAATGGGACCCATTGACGAGCACCACATTTCATTTAAAAAAAATCATCAAGACCGGTAAAAAGTAATAAAAAAAACAGACGAATTGATAACCTCCTCCTTTTTTTGAAGTCGGTTAAAAACTGAAAACATGCTGGATTAAAATATGTATTCTACTAGTTACTAAATATCATAGAATTTCGCGAACACAAGTATTTATTTTTAATTGCACAGACATGTATTAATAAATATATTCCTGTACAATTGTATTCGTTTTCACATCTCGTGTAACTTAATAATATAGCGTAAAATAGAAAGAAAGAAAAGAAAGAAAAAACGTTTATTTCACAATTGTGCCAAACATTACATTAGCTCATAGAGCACCATTGTCTGGTGCCATGCATGCCTGGCACAACCCTGAAAAAGGTACAAGCTCAGCATTCTACTGTATGGTCCAAGCAAACGTTGAAACATACAGCGCTGATTTTCAGCAAATACCTTAACCAAGGTATTAAAATAATGCTTGGGGTATAAATAATTGTAAATTGAGAACCATTGGAATTAAATTACTTTCAAACAATTAACTGTAACTTTTCCACAAATGTATTATTGTTGACAGCTTTATTATAATCTCACCAGATGATAAGTGATGATACATGACAGTACAAGGCTGGTTATTAGAGAATTTCTAAATATTGCAAAAGAATAATCGTTATATTTTGTATAATTACAATTACATATATGATATTCATTATAACTATTGATAAGTTACTACGAATAGTATTATTGATATTATATACCATAATTAACAAATTTATTTGAAGGAAAACACCATGATTGGTTAACCAAAAATCTCGGTGTTTCCCTGCAAGTGCCTTGGACTTGAAATTAGTTATAATATAGTGTAGGTAATTGTAATCATTTATTAAATATTAGGATAATTATTTAGCAAATTGGCGTTACTAAATGACTAATCAGTTCAGAGGGTGCTTAGCCAGATAATCTGTCCGGTTACTAGCTAAGCATACGGGTAAGCGACCCCGGACGCCTCAAGCTATTACTACCGCTCTTCACTCTCCTGCCCGCGGCAGTAATGTCCTATACCTAACCCTAATGCTCCCCAAAACTCCTCTTATCCCACATACCAAATCTTTCCTATCCAACTCCCATACCGATAAATGGCGGTATATCCATTTCTCGCTGACCTAAATGCCACAGACCGATAACGGGCAGCAGCGTTATCGGTGCGAGAGGGTCAGCACTGCGATCACCAACCCGCCTGCCAAGCGTGGTGATTATTGGCAAAACCACACATGATGACGACAAGGCAGCAACGGCCCCCAGTCCCCGGCAGCCCCGCTATTCCAAGCTCTGGCAGCGGTTTCGGTAACGGCGGGGCAGGGGGTGCTAAGAATCTCCGGAAGAGATTCCGCTGCCAACCCCGACGACTTGACCTGGCAACATACAACGCACGCACTTTGAGGACCGACGAAAAAGTCTTCGAGCTGGAAGAAGCCATGAGCAAGTTACACTGGGATATTGTGGGATTATCCGAAGTCCGTAGAGAGGGGGAGGACACGATAATTCTCAAATCCGGTAACTTGCTATACTACCGGGAGGGTGAACACCAATCCCAAGGTGGTGTCGGGTTCCTCGTCCACAAATCTCTCGTTAACAATATTGTCCAAGTAAACAGTGTGTCCAGTAGGGTAGCGTACCTTATACTCAGAATTACCAAACGGTATTCGTTGAAGGTCATACAGGTTTACGCACCCACATCATCGTATCCCGATGATGATGTAGAGGTTATGTATGAGGATATATCAAGAGCCATACATACCTCTAGGACACACTACAATATTGTAATGGGAGATTTCAACGCAAAACTCGGCGAACGAAGTGGGGCAGAGTTGAGAGTGGGGCAATTTGGATACGGGCAACGGAACCAGAGAGGTCAAATGCTGGCCGATTTCATGGAAAGGGAGGGCCTCTACATGATGAACTCCTTTTTCAGGAAACGGCCACATCGAAAGTGGACTTGGCTTAGTCCCGATGGTTCCACGAGAAACGAGATTGACTTCATCATGTCTACGAAGCGAAATATATTCAATGATGTCTCTGTGATCAATAGAGTGAAAACTGGGAGCGATCACCGTATGGTAAGAGGCACATTGAATATTGACGTTGTCCGTGAACGGAACAGACTGGTGAAGTCAACGCTCCGACCCACTCGCGCTCATATCCAAGACCCCGAGAGCTTCCAACTGGAGCTGCAAAACCGCTTCGCTTGCCTCGAGAATTGCGAATCCGTGGACGAGCTAAACAATAGGCTAGTGGAAACTGTCCATACGGTTGGGATGAAATTCTATAAACCCCGTAGAAAGAAAACCAAGAGATTCTCAGACCATACTCTTAATCTCATGGAACAGAGACATGCAATGAGCTTGCAGTCTGCAGCAGACGCGTCCGCATACCGGCAGATCAATAGACAGATCTCTAAATCGCAAAAGCGTGATGTGCGACACTTTAATGCCGAGCGTATACGAGATACCATCGAACGCAACAAAGGCACTAAAGTGTTCGCAAAAGATCTGTCTATCGGTCAGAGCCAGTTGACGCGGCTGAGGACTCATAACGGCGAACTCATTGCATCTGGACCTGAGATTCGGAGGGAGGTTGAGAGTTTCTATGGGCAGTTATACACATCGACCTGCAAGCCTATTGATAGTTTGGCTAAAGATCCTCGTGCCAAACTTACTCGACATTATACCGAAGATATCCCGGACGTCAGCTTGTACGAGATTAGTATGGCCCTTAAACAGATGAAGAACAGCAAGGCACCTGGTGATGACGGAATCACAGCGGAACTCCTGAAGGCGGGTGGAAAACCCATTCTAAAAGTCCTTCAGCGAATGTTCAATTCCGTCATCCTGGAAGGTACGGTGCCAAAGGCGTGGCATAGGAGCGTGGTAGTTCTGTTCTTCAAGAAAGGTGACAACACCTTATTGAAGAACTATAGACCTATTGCGCTGCTAAGTCATGTCTATAAGCTGTTCTCGAGGGTCATTACGAATCGTCTCGCTCGCAAGTTTGACGACTTCCAGCCCCCCGAACAAGCCGGATTCCGAAAAGGCTTTAGTACCATAGACCACATCTTTACGCTGCGGCAGATTATACAGAAGACCGAGGAGTATAATCGGCCACTTTGCTTGGCGTTCGTGGACTATGAGAAAGCCTTCGATTCGGTGGAAACATGGGCCGTGTTGAGATCTTTGCAGAGATGCCGAATTGACCACCGGTACATACACGTGTTGAAGTGTTTGTACGAAAACGCCACTATGTCAGTCCGTATACAGGACCAAAGCACAGAGTCTATCCAACTGCAGCGTGGAGTGCGACAGGGAGATGTTATCTCCCCGAAGCTCTTTACTGCGGCGTTGGAGGACCTGTTTAAGCTTATGGAGTGGAACGGACTGGGCATCAACATCAACGGCGAGTACATCACTCATCTACGGTTTGCCGACGACGTGGTCATTATGGCAGAGACTCTGGAAGATCTCAATGCAATGCTCGATGACCTCAGCAGAGCTTCTCGACAGGTGGGCCTAAAAATGAACATGGATAAGACGAAAGTTATGTCCAATATCCATGTTCCGCTCCACCCAGTCATCGTTGAGAACTCTACACTCGAAATTGTTGACGAGTATACATACCTGGGACACATAGTCCAGCTAGGTAGGTCCAATTTCGAGAAAGAGGTCAACCGCCGAATCCAACTCGGTTGGGCAGCGTTCGGGAAGTTCCGGAAGACGTTTTCGTCCAATATCCCTCAGTGCCTGAAGACTAAAGTCTTCGAACAGTGCGTGTTGCCAGTGCTTACCTACGGATCGGAAACGTGGTCGCTGACTATGGGCCTCATTCGGAAGCTCAGAGTCACTCAGCGTGCGATGGAGAGGGCTATGCTCGGAGTTTCTCTACGCGATCAAATCAGAAATGAGGAGATCCGTAGCAGAACCAAAGTCACCGACATAGCCCTACGAATCGCGAACCTGAAGTGGCAATGGGCGGGGCACATAGTCCGACGAACCGATGGACGTTGGGGCCGGAAGGTGTTGGAATGGCGACCCCGCACCGGACGATGCAGTGTAGGAAGACCCCCCACAAGGTGGACCGACGATATAAGAAGGGTCGCTGGTAGCCGCTGGAGCCAGGCGGCGCAAGATCGGGCCTTGTGGGCATCATTTCGTGAAACCTATGTCCAGCAGTGGACGTCCATCGGTTGAAGCGACGACGACGACGACGACGACGAAATGACTAGTCTTGCACTATCTTTTAAAAATAGTCAAGAGGATTTCTCTAATGATTTCTACACAGCATCTTACCGGAGCACTTTATTTTCTTGGCGACACATCTTTTATAGTAGGATGGGAATTGGCTAAGGATGAAGCGCCTCGCTTACTGGTATTCGCTTCGCAGAAGCCCTAAATTCGATGCCTGGCAAGGCAAATTTAAGTAACTCCATTTTCTAATTTATCTGGACCTGGACTGGTCCTTCTTCCTAAGGTCGGCTGTCATGAGGACAATTTGAAATTTAAATTAAACAACATCTGGAGATTTTTAAGTCAGGAAATCCGCCTTCTACTTGGTATTCTTTTTTCTTGTATCTCTCTGTGCATTGTGATTATTTCAGCTATATATGATAGGATTTTTAGGAGACTGGATTGGGACAATTTTGGATTAAACATTAATGAAGTGAAATTAAGTCACTTGTGATTCGCTGATATTTTAATAATTTTCTCAGAATGTCCAAGAACCTTATAGATAAAGTTGTAACAATTGTCACATGAAAGTGCAAATGCAGGTCCCTCAATGAATACAACAAAGACAAAAATAATGAGAAATTCTCCGCAAAAAGAAACTATTACAATTAATAATCAGCCTTTAGATAACGTAAACGAGTACATTTATCTTGGGCAATTAGTGTCACCCAGAGAAAACATGCAGAAATAAATCGAAAGGAGAATAAACAACATTTGGAAGAGATTCTGGTAATTGACCGAAATAATGAAAAATAAAGAGATGCTAATGTCAAAGAAGCGATAAGTGTTCTCAACACTTGCATATTCCCATGTCTGACATATGCGTGTCAAACTTAGGCGCTAATTAAGCAACAACAAAATAATATAAATGACTGTCAGAATGGAATAGAGAGAAGGTAATTGGGAGTAAGGCGAAAAGATAAAATACATTTCAAAAGAATAAAAAAAAAGACCAAATTCAGAAAAGTACAATTTGCAATAATGAAAATGGCCAATGACATGACACATGATGAGAGAAAAAAGGAAATATATGCAAAAATAATCTCGGGAAAAGTAAATGAAGTAAAGGAAGACCAGTAAAGCAATGGTAAGACGACCAAAAGAAGGTAGTAGGACCAAAATGGAAAGGATCGGTATAGATGGAAGACATAAGGAGGAGGCCTTTGTCGGAAGTCCGATTGCCGAGAATATAGTTTAAATTTATATAAATTTACGACAATAAAGGCTCATTTTCATTATATTGTGTAATTTTAATTATTAACAAGGTGTTGAATCAGTCAATGTAAACTTCCTGGATTGATGGAAAGATTAACTACATTTACCACATCTATTTCCTCACATTTTAATACACAAATGAAGTTGTATGTGCATTTATAATATGAGTAGATGCTTCCAAAACTAGCACTGCATTGGAACCACTAAAATTTATCACGGACATTGTGGGAAATAAAGCTATTATTTTTGATTGCCCGCAGTGCATTGTTTTGTTCATTTGCAGGTTGAAGCCGCCATTCAAAGCGGAAAATAATTATAATAGCTTTTTAATTGCAATTTTTGTTGGTTTCTTTTTAAATTTAAAAACATAATATTGTTCCTTCCATTGCTTCATTATGTATTTTATAAGTTAAATAGCTATTGTTCTTTCTGTTGGTAATTCTGCTGTCAGTTCCTTGTTTTATTTTTAAATGTTCTCGTCCATCTGTCGCATAGTTGATGAGAGTGAAGGTTAAGTGAAAGGCGTTCGGCTGAGCAGCCAAGGCCAATATGGCGGGGCTCATAGTTAGTATTTATATTAACACTCTTTTTGTGTGAATTTTACAGTTAAATGCGCTTGATTCAATAAAAAACCACTTAAGTCGTGGTTTTATGAAACAATAGATTTTTTTTATTGTTAATAAGCTCTATTGAATAATTTCTGAATGCGAGTTCAAAACGAAAAGAAATATGCTAAACTTTAGGAAATATTTGTTACAATTTATTTTATAATTGACAGAATTGTGATCTTACTTGATGGTAAGTGATGATGTAGTCTAAAAAGAAAGCGTGACTTTCTAGTAAAACGTAATTTATCTCTTAAAGTTTCTACATAGTATCGTCTTTACTGGTAGGGTGGTAACTAGCCGAGGCTTTCTACCAGTCCAGAAGTAGATGAATTAAATGCCATGCCACTATCATGCCACCAGTTGATCCCAAGAGTTACGCTACCGAAGGCCGTAAACTCTTGATTTTTCCTTTTTATTCCTGTAACTTTAGTGTTATAATAGATAAAACTGCTTATCGTATAAATTAACAGCTTCTAAAGTATATACGATACTTACTTATTATTTTGTCTAGCAATCTGTCTACATGTTTGCTGTCCCTTCTTTGAAACTGCTGGAACAATTTTGTCAAAATATTTACTCGCAGCTACTTTACAAAATTAATTAGAGAACAGCAAAATCAAAATTGTAACTATTAATGACGCGCGCGGCCAAATTATGAAGAACTGTTGTTTTTAATTCAAAATGGATTTAATAGATCGATCGCGCCTCTCTATCGCTTGTTCCACGCACTCGCACAGCTCAGACGGAATGTGATAATGAGTTTTTTCGTGCTTAAAGCCAGCATGGCTTACTTTTTAAAAGATCTTATCACTTCAGCGACAGATTAAGAAAATTTGACATACGACTTCATGAGGGTATTATTGTTTTATTCATAATTCCTTCGAGCTGTTGATTTGATGCCCATATTTTGTCAAGATCGAGAACTGTGCGAATAACACCGAGAGCATCAGCTGTTGTGTAATATATAGACCAATAAAGTGTTTATCTATATATCTGAAATGTGAAAATACTCGAAGCAATTCCTGTATAATATATAGAGCAAGATTTATAATAGTATTCGCTTCACAGCTGGTTAGAGGCGATAAATCCAGTGGAGTCGATACTGAAGCGCGACGGGGAAAGCCTTTTACATCTGGAATCGGATAAGTTGAGATTTGCGCACCTAATTCTCCCTGAACCAAATTGGAAAAGAGAAAATTTGGAGTGTTCTAAGCGTGAATTGCTTTTGGATTTCAAATTGATTGAAATCGTCCCACATAGATTGTTTTACTTTTGTTTCATTGGAAAGATTTTAATTATTTAGCTCCGAATACAAGGTCTAAGTAACGTTTTGTTTAAGAATGATATCACCTCTTGAGAAATTTAGGGACAACTGTTTTATGATGAATGATATTTAATCCACTTCTTAACTTCGACTTTTGACGTTGTAATTTTGTATACTGGTACATTAAGAGAATTAAATTAACACGTTGCTGGGTATTGTGATGTTCCTGACAAAGCAGGTTATGTCATCTTTACCAACCGGTAGTGCCGTGGACTGCCTAACCGACATTTGTGTACAACTGTTCCACATTACCTGATAAGACCATCGTTTGGGTTTTGATATCTGTATCTATTTACCTTCAGTTTTTCCAATGAGAATGTAAGTCTCTAGATTATTTATGGACCTTCTCGTGATAAGTCCAAGTATTTGTAGTATGCGCTTTAAAAATATCGCGGCAATCCTTTCAGAAAGCAGTAACCTTCAGCTCTTCTACAATGAAGAAATTCGTTCTGTGTCCAGTTACGTGTATTTCAAAAGCATCTACCGACAGGTAGATTAACAGCCTACCATCAGACTTAAGTGTCCAGACTTCTGAAAAAATCAAAAAGATTAGGATCTTGACAATGTCTAGAGAACAGAAAAGAAAAATTTAAAGAGTATGATTTTCAAATCTATGTTGTGATAAAGGGAGTAAGAGGAATAAGGGGGAGAAGGTCATTAACATCTAGACCAACCCAAATCTCAATCTCGCTTGCTCCCTTCTGGATAACAGATGAGGGTGGTCAAACAAGTGGCGGAATAAACACCCACCTACCTATCTTGATTAGACGAGGCTACAGAAGCCTAGAGGTTTTAAATGACCTCTAAAATTCCAGAGGTAAACGGCAACGGGTAACCCCCAAGACCAAACATCCAAGACCACGACCACTCCTTCAGGGGTGCCCGACTAAGAAGAAGTTTGTGGTAAAACGTAACAGTGAATATTCCATTCGCATCGTAGACTCTTACCAAGAACGTAATCCCTATTTTTCCGTGGTATCGGGATGTATAACCCAAATTTTTTCTGCGAGAACTCCAAAACTGTTCCAATCACTTGAAATTCGTCATACATATTACTTTCACGACGTAGACTTTTACGTCAAATCGTAAACCATGGAAACAAAAAAGCGAAAATCCCTTAGCTATGACCGCTAGTGTTTCAATATCAACACATGAAAGCCTTTTCTTTGATCTTGAACTATATATTTTATATCGACACATTTATTACTTTTGCTCGGAGCGGTCGGTTAATAAATTCAATAGATTGCGGATTGGGCGTGGATTTTACGATGACTTGAGTTTTGTGCCACTTTTTCCATTGTGCATTGATTTATTAAGGTGCGGTATTCACGAAATTCTATGAAAATTCCGCCCCATTTCGAGACATTCCTTATTGAAATGTACCTTTACAACTTCATTTCATCCAGTATTGAAGCTTAAACATTAGTCTCGCTTTGTTTAGGTAATTAGTTGACTGTCATTAGTACCCATTATGGCGTTATTACGACAAGTTGGTAAAAAGCGTTCTACAAGGACAAACTAGCGTCAGGATCAGAAAGAGTATCACTTGTGTATTGAATAAAAGGGTTTACTTGGGTTTAACAGAGTATTATGAAGACTCCTCGGTCGAGATTGTTAAATTCATCCCCCCTGACCTTTTCTTGTAGAAATGAAAGAGTATCCCTTCTGAAATAGTAACCCTCGTGTTCCTATAGATCAAAAGAGTTTTGATGGATTAATTTGGGTGTTACGGGGCTCCTCTGTTTATGTTTTTATGTATGTTTTTGTCTGTATCTATATACTGCATCTTTTAAAGACCACCTACCCTTTTTCGATACAACATTTCCCTAACCCTAAGGTGGCCTGGCAGAAATCGCTACTTAGCGATAAGCTAGCCATTTTGTATCCTGTGATTAGGTTATTGTATCTATTTTATGTGTACAGTAATATAACTGAAAGCGTATCTCTTGTGTTCCTATCAATTAAAAGGGTTCCGCTGGGTTTAAGTGGGTATTATGGGGTATCTTTGGTCAAGGGGATTTGTTCCCCAGGGATAAAAGAAGGTCAACATCTGAAGGAGTATCAATTGTGCTCATATATATTACTGGGGTTTTTTGAGTGGTTTGAGTGGGCACAATGCGGATCAATTTATTAAAAGGCGTTCTCCAGAGACAAAAAGCGTTAGGGTCTAAAAGTGTATCCTTCGTGTTCCTATCGAAGGGTTTGGCTGGCTTTAATTAGGTATTATACTTGTAAAGCTCCTCGGTCGAGTTAAATGCATTTCCGTAGACAAAAACTGTTCAAGTACTGTATATTTATATTAAAATAACACATTTTCACAATGAAGACGTATCGTGATATTTGAAGAAAATTGGTATATTTATAGTCTATAAATTATTACTAGCCAACATTGTTTATATTATATCTTTTCAAATCGTTGACCAGAAACTTGCATCATAGTACGATTGTACGTACATAACTATCTCAGTCATAATTATAAATTCTAAGTAGACAAAGCACCAGCCATTAATAACTTAATGCTTAAAACTTCGCACAGATCTTCTTTATCCCTATATATTTATTTAGTATGTTCTAATTCACAAAGCACATTTTTATTATAAAATTTAATATCTTAATTTCTATTGAGTCTATATATATAGCGGTTATATTTGTTTTATAACACTAATTCAAGAAGCTAATTAATTAGTTATATACATAGTAATTTTACTATATTTATAAAATAATTCACGGTTTTGTTATAGTGTAGTGGAAACAAAGGTTCTATCTGAATGAGTAGTAGTCGCCGCGTGTCGAGTGGTGATATTTTTATGTAACACCCGAACCTTATGAAGAAATATAATATTACATGCTACTGAGCATGAATTCCTGAAACAGAATCATATTCACGTTTCTAAGATGAATAATAAATGTCATGCATATATAAACATGATAGTCATAGGATATTAAGTATAACAAGAAAGAAATTAGAGACAAAAATGGAAAGGGAGATAATGTATTAGTCTTATGTGTACATTTTAATCAAATTAATTATAACTTTTTCGATAAAAATAACACTATATTCTGTTATTCTACAGCAAAAATTGTTTCGACAATATCGGCTGAAAAATGTGAAGAACAGACAAAGTTACTTAATCTTTTATAACACTGTTGTTAATTTGGTGATGTTCTACATGCTCTTTTTTTGTGCTGGGAAATGCCTTTACGCACCCCGATAAAACTAATTCCATCTAGAGTGTGGGACTCACTGATAACAGAATACCCACTAAAACCCAGCGGATCCCTCTCCATCCATGAGTGAGATCACTAGAGGTTCATTAACTGCATTCCACTCTAGTAACCCATCTGGGTCACTACCGGGTACCGACTTTGAGGATCTACCACTCAATATAGTGAGGCACGAAGTGCATAAGTGCGACTTCTGCTACCCAGCCTCCGCCGACGGCGAGGGAGAGCTCCAGCTTCTTGCTCCCTTAGCCTCTCATTTGCCTCCTTCAGCGGGATGAGGGTCTCGCAAAAGAAGGTAACCCTCCACCCAACTTCACTGGCGAGCATTACCCCAATTATGCTCTCTAGTGAAAGATCTCCTCCAACCAGCGAGAACAAGATATGCCGCTGGGGTACCCTCGCTTGATACTCCGCCAGGGTATGGTCCGCCTTATCTACAGGAGCACCACACTCATGACAGGCGGGCGTATCCTCACGGCCAACGACCTGGTGCAAGTAGTTGCCGAATTGTACATGCTTACTTTATTTTTTTTGCTTACTTTGTCACTTGAATCACTGCAATTAAGTACAGACTTATCTGTACTTGTTTTAATAAGCAGAAGAAATTATCTCTTTCTCCCTTCTGTCGCTGTGTCATCCAAGACACAACATAATTAATTTAAATTTAAGATAAGGTCGAAGTCAAGCACTAAGTTGTCAACGGAAAAAAGCTCCATTTTCATCGCTAATTCATGTGATTAAACCGGGGGATACAATAAAACGTACCCATTAATTACCACAAGGGGAGTTCATGCTCCATGCGGGCATCGCGGTGACAGGCACATTCGAGTGATGGATGAGAATGTTGTGCCCTGCCCCTGAAATGCTTCCTTACTTTGTGGGCAACATTTATGGATAATATTTATGTGGGGTATATTTTTTCGGTACCATTAAAATAATAATAAACTGATATACAAAATCACTGGATTAAATATATCACTCTTATGTGTAATGCTTCAGTATTTCGCAATAAGTTACGTAATTGTACTTCAAAGTTTCCCTATTTATTTAACATCCGGTCGTTATGGAACCATTCCAGAAGGCAATATGTTCAAAAACATACATAAAATTACATAGCATCACGCCTCATTCCCATAGGGGTAGGTAGAGACCGCGTTCTTCCACTTGCCACGATCCTTACATATCTCCTTCGCTTCCTTCATTCTTATTAATATATAATAAACCTTTCATACACGATCGTCGGTTTAGAGTACTCTTGACCTGGCTCTTATTTAAAATGTCCTAGATTTGGTCCAAGAACGTTCGCCTTGGTCTTCCCTTTCCAACATTCCCTTCCACACTTAACTCATAAGTCCTTTTTGTTAGTTTCCTTTCATTCATTTTCTCTACGTATTCAATCTATCTAAGCATACCTTTCTCAATTTAAGACACAAAATCTTCAAATATATATTCAATTCTTTGTTCTAAAACCTGGTGAAGGAACAAGTGAGCATCTTCCTTTAGCGTTATCTTCTCCATTATATCGATGATCCGTGCATGCTTCAACCACATATTACAATCGTATGGAAAGTAATGAAATTCTAGTTCAAAGTTTTGGATGGATGGTCCATTAAAAAGACTGGAGTTTTCAAATCATTACAGAAGAAAATATCCTTCATCCTATCTTCAAGTATTGTTGTGGTAGTACGAGGGGGTGGGGGGCTAAATTCAGACGAAACTAGGAAGAGGCATGTTAATTTGCTTCTTCTGTTATGCAATCTTCTCTAATGAACTGATGGGACATCCTCTCTTAGAATCAACCCGCATAGACAAGGCGATATATCCCAGAATAGCTATAAGAATTGTTAGGCAGTTACTGCAGCCTTAGTGGGCTAGTTAGTTCGGAGAATTACCATGCCCTTACAAAATAGCAAGAGTGAGTAGCATTAAGTGCAGTAGAGTAGATTCTCTTTATATGCTCAGGTTTACAATGAGCGATTCTTAATAAGAGTCTAAATGTCTATTCTTTGGGTCATTATGAGTTTCATCAAAAGGAAAGCATACTTCCAGATATTGGGGATTCTGCAAATGTCTGATAAAATCTGCTTTTACGGGATTTCATACAGCTCTGCCTCATTGGTCTAGTGGTTAGCATGTTCGAATACAGACATGAGGGCTTGGATTCGAGTCCCGGGTCGGGCCAATTCAAAATCGATATTGAGTTTTCGAAATTGGGAAGTTGGCGGTGTACTCCACCCCCGTGCCTCGGAGAGCACGTTAAGCCGTCGGTCCTGCGCCGGATCACTCTCCGGTCGTGTCGGATTCCCGTCACATCGGACTATGAGAGTGAAGGAATGCCAATCCGCACTGGAGCAGCGTGATGGGTCTATGCTCTGAAAACCCTCGCTCATATGAGTGAGGAAGCCTGTGCCCAGCAGTGGGACGTTAATGGGCTGTTACTTACTATTTACTTTATACAGCACTTTAGTCATAAGGAGATACTAGGGAGAGAAAGGAATAATGCCGTGTATGCTCCCGTTCGTCGACCGATGAGACCTCGAGGTCGAAGACAGGGTTTGGCCCACCATCTTCTAATATCAAGAGTTAATAATTCTGTGAAGGTATTTGAATCCGGGGTGCCACATCATATTATCATTCGTTGAGCCTCTGACACCTCATTCTAGGATCATGCGGGTTACGCTAGGTTTAAACGGGTATCCTTCAGCGAGTCCCAATGATTGTTTGGTTATGGTACATAGGTGCATTTCCCAGCATAAATAAAGCATTAGATAATAACGACTTCGAAATAATAAAATGTTGTATCGTCAGCGCTTGTTTACAACGCATTCCTCTTATTGATATAACCTAATAATTCACGTTACACAAAACGTAATGATAAAGCACTTTTGGAAAGGACTCGTCTGTCGTAATCAAACTCCAATATAAATTCATCTCATTCTTCACTCGCTGTCTAAATCTGCATTTAATATAACGTATTGGAATAAAAGCTTTTGAAAGTGTTGTCAAAATGCTATCTCTGCCTGATTGATGACCTCAATAAATTCAAATATAAATATAATTTATTACCTGAATGAATTTAGAATCAAATATCGGTACGCTTTTAAAATATTATTGAAAATATATTGACACAAATTTGTTTTATTGTCGCTTTATACAAATGGAGCTTTTGTAATAGGTAGTCTTTAGCTAATTATGTTAAATATCTTTATTATTCGATATATATTACGAAGTTTCATTAAATCTTTTCATAGTATAGTTGAAGTTGCTTCCGCAGTCTGTTACCTTAGATCTTTTAAACTATTCAAAAGATTTTAACGCAGTTTTAGCAATAAATAGAGTGATTCCAATGGAAGGTTTATATGTATAATTCATACATATTATAGTATAGACAAAGTCGAAAAGTTCGAAGGTTGTCGTTATAAGTATATTGTTGTGGGCTTAAATCGGAAACGCTGGCTAAATCTTATGGGATAGTTTAAATAAATGTGCTACGGAATTGTATATCTTTAAAAGATCGATGGAAAACTGTACGATAGTATGTATTTATCTCTCAAGGATAACCCACAGTATACGCTTTTATCTTTTATGTACTGCAAAAAATATGTGTTATATACTAAGCTATTTTGTGCAATACTGTATTATTTCTTAACCCATTAAATACGTTACATATATTGTATATTTCATATAGATACAAACTGTCCTTAACATCATTTCATTATAATGGATATCATAGGAGATATCAGATATTTAAGAAGAGTAGCGTAGTAACATATATGACTGCCTCGTGCCAAGTATGAACTCCTGAGTTCGAGTCCCGATAATTCCAATATCGATATTGAGTTTTCAATTAAGATTTTCTGAATATATGCCTGATGCTGGAAGTGAGCCTCGGAGAGCAATTGAAGCCGTCGGTCCTGCGTCTGATCTCACTCTGGTCGTATCGAATTGTCGTCACATCTAGCTATGGAAGTGAAAGAATAGAAAGTGCTCTTGTGTACTATATCTGCCACTCTACAGTGGAGCAACGTGGTGTGTTAATGCTTTAAAAAAACCCCCCCTCCTATCCTTATGGAGGCATGTGTACTGCAGTGGGACAGGTTGTTAAATACTTTATAGTATAATATAATCCGATATCAAAAATATTCAAATTAATTATAGTCCTCTAAAGACAGTTAGGTCTACACAGTATTCTTACGAATAACCCTAGGGGGGTTAGTGGGGCGTCCATATTAATACTCTAGTGAGTAAACATAACCCTGTCTTCTACCTCGAGGTCTCCTCAGTCGACGAACGGGAGCATCCACGGCATTATTCCTTTCCCTCCCTAGTATCTCCTTATGACTAAAGTGCTGTATAAAGTAAGAGCAGCCCATTAACGTCCCACTGCTGGGCACAGGCCTCCTTACTCATATGAGCGAGGGTTTTTAGAGCATAGACCCACCACGCTGCTCCACTGCGGATTGACAGGCATAGCACACACGTGTACTTTCTATTCCTTCACTCTCATAGTCCGATGTGACGGCAATCCGATACGACCGGAGAGAAAGATCAGGCACAGGACCGACGGCTTAACGTGCTCTCCGAGGCACGGGGGTGGATCATACCGCCAAATTTTTCCTAACTTCGGGCAAATATTGAGAAAATCTTAATAGAAAACTCAATATTGATTTCGAACTGGCCCGACTCGGGACTCGAACCTAGGACCTCATGTTGGTAGCCGAACTTGCTAACCACTAGACGTACGAGTATATGTCCGCATGCATATATTTAATTGTTTTAAACTTAAATTTTCGTGGTTTCCTAACATATTGACTATTTGAACGGGTACATACCACGATGGATCAGTAACGTTGTGACCACGATCCATGTAACTGGGTCGAAATATCGGCAAAATAAAAAAAAAAAAAAAAATTAAAAAACGCCATCGTAGTATGTACCCGTTCAAATAGTCAATATGCATATATTTGTTTGTATTGTTAAGACGAGGTCCTCGCTATCTGACACACCCCGGCCGCGGACCCATGGGCGTCAAGACTAAGCATCTGTCCGATTATCCTTTTCAACAGCAGCAAACATTGCTCTAAGCCTAGGTCCGAGCCTCGCAGGAGGCGCCCTTAGAGCAAGGTTTCCCCAGACGCAGAGCTTCTACGCTCGCCACCCCTCTCGGTTACGCTTTCGGTTAAGCCAGTAGGGCTAACAGCAACTACACACTTCAAAAAAAAAAAAAAACGTAAACTGTCCTGCTGAACAACAGTTCTACTTGTCACCAGACGAGGACATGTGTACGCGACACATGTCCTCGTCTGGTGACAAGTAGACGGCGGGGCGTTGGGTGAAGAATCTGGTGGCATTTTAATTGATCCTGAACCGGCAATCATCGCGAGTGTGAGCTGTTGAAGGGGCTCACACTTGTAACACCCTGTTTTAGAGTGAAGAAGTTTCAGATATCATTTGTCGGGTTGAGCATATGCATTTTTAATACGTTTAAGATTTCCTTTGGAATTTTAAGAGTTATGTCAATATTATCAGTTGTAACATACAAAGCTATCTTTAAAAGAGTAACCTCCGAATTTCTTGCCAGTTTCTTCTCAGCAGATTCAACTTTCCCAACTGGTGGTAGATTCAATATCTATCTTTAAAAGAGTAATCTCGGAGTTCCTTGCCAGTTTCTTCTCAGCAGATTCAACTTTCCTAACTGGTGGTAGATTTGTTACCAAGGGACAGACTACTGGCGATTCAAAAGTGCTATTTGAGTCTATTTGAATAAATAATTTTGATTTTAAACACAAAACATTCCCACAGTTTTATCGCTTATAAATTATTAAGAAAGTGGAAACACGAATTACGCATTTTGTGAAATTAGTTCGTTATTATTAGATGTTATAGCAAATGGCGGATTTCCCATCGCCAGGAACGCGATGCGATAAAAATATTCTTTTTTCCCCCCCGCCATTATCGTTAGCGAGTTAAGGGTCCGCAAACACCAGATGCCATAAATTTACCCGGTTTTACATGAAACAATCGTTTATCTTTATCCATCCGTAAATTGTAATTAACAGAATATTTAGGTATAAAATTTAATCCCAGTTGGTTTGCATGCGAAATTGAAATGAATTATATCTTGTTTGATTTTCGTATTTATTTCTTTGGAAGACTATTGCTTTAGAAGGAAATTATAAAAAATAAACTAGCAATGCCACGCAGTTTCACCCGAAAAGATACCGATCTCGTGGCATTATTTTTGTTAACATAAAAGTTTTATTTCCCTTACTTTTGATAACTTCTTTCCAGATTATTAGATACGCACTTACATTCATTTTTGAATTTCTTACATCATTCACGTAGGATGTCCGACATTGTAATTGTTAGCTTGATAAAAATAAAAACACTATAGGTATATCGGTGGGTATCATAGGTATCCTTGGAATATCAGCTAACTCACCAGTCGCAGGCCCAGTTATAAGGGTCGCTACAATTTTCTATAGATTGACATTTTAAAATTCGTTATATCTTTTGAATGGGACGTCCGATTTCAATAATTTAAAGAGTATTTTACATGTATTGAAACAGTGTTTAATAAAATAATATTTAATAAGATAAAGATTAATACAGAGATATGAATAATACGGTTTATTTACTGGCGGCACTTTTTGTTGTCGTCGTCGTCACAACCGATAGACGTCTACTGCTGGGCAAAGGTCTCTCTTAATGAATTACAATAGGCCTGATCTTACGCCGCTTGTATCCAGCGGCTGCCAACCATCCGCCTGATGTCATCGGTCTACCTGGTGGGTTAATTGTAGCACCTTCGGGCTCCAACTTCCATCGGTTCTGCGAACTATGTGCCCTGCCTATCGCCACGTCAGCTTTGTCTGTCTTTAGTTCTCCTACGGATGTTGCTACGTCAGTGACTTTAGTTCTCCTACGGATCTCCTTATTTCTGATTTGATCACGTAGGGAAACCCCGAGCATAGACCTCTCCATTGCCAGCTGAGTGACTCTGAGTCTTCTTAGGAGGCCCATAGTCAGCGGCCACGTCGCGGAACCATATGTAATCGCTGGCAACACGCACAGTACGAATACCTTAGTCTTCAGGCACTGAGGAATTGTGGATGAAAAGATGTCCCGTAGTTTTCCGAACGCTACTCATCCGAGTAGGATTCGGCGATTGATCTCTTTTACTAAGTTGGGCATTTTTATTATCTTGTAAAATGTAAAAAAGTAGTTATAGTGTCATAACTACATGCTGCACATATGATATTGCGGACTTTTTTGTAGATATTAATACATTCTATAATATTGTAGAATATTTCTTTGTTCTACCATCAAAAGTTTCCGCACCTTGGGTTACATGAATGAATTTTTATTAGGGATCCCTATTTCTTTTTTTTGAGAAAGTGATAGCCTATGTCGCTCAGTGAAAATGCAGCTTTCTAATGGTGAAAAAAGTTTGAAATCATTCATTGTAACTACTTTATACATACATACATACATAGCATCACGCCTCATTCCCATAGGGGTAGGCAGAGACAACATCCTTCCACTTGCCACGATCCTTGCATATCTCCTTCGCTTCTTTCAATCTCATTAAATCTTTCATACAAGTTCGTCGGTTTAGAGTACTCTTGACCTGGCCGTTATTTAAAATGTCCTGGATTTGGTCCAGGAACGTTCGCCTCGGTCTTCCCCTTCCAACTTTCGCATTCACTCTTGACTCATAAATCCTTTTTGTCAGTCTCCTTTCATTCATTCTCTCTACATGCCCAAACCATCTAAGCATACCTTTCTCAATTTTAGTCACTACGTCTTCTTTTATACCACAACGTTCTCTTATCACACTATTTCTTACTCTGTCACTCAGTTTTAATCCACTCATGCTTCTCAACGCTCTCATCTCTACCGCATTTATTTTACTTTTGTGATTCTTCTGCCATACCCAACTTTCACTACCATACATAAGTGTTGGCACCAACACTCCAGCATGCACTGCCAGTCTAGCCCTTTGAGACACCATCTGGCTATTCATAAAAGCATGCAGAGCACCATTTACCATATTCCCTGCATTCACTCTCCTTTCGATATCACTTTCACATGTTCCATCTTTTGTAAATTTAGATCCCAAGTATACAAATTCTTTCACCTCTTCCACTTGTTCCCCATCTATCAAAATATTGCCATTCATCATAGATTCATCTCGTTCAAAAAGCATAACTTTCGTTTTGTTTACATTCACTTTCATTCCTTTCCCTTTCAAAGCTTCATTCATAATATTTAGCATCTCCTGTAGCTCGTTAGCGGATGACGCAAGTATTACTTGATCATCAGCGTAGAGTAAACATTTGATGAGTAATTCATTCATTCTTAACCCATACATACTTTCTTTTAAATCTGTCAAACATTTATCCATGAAAAGGTTGAACAGCCATGGTGACGCAACACATCCCTGTCGAACACCTCTTTCGACAGGAAACCACTCCGTGTACGCTCCGTTTATTCTGACACAGGCACTAGAACCCTCATAGAGAGACTTCAATGCTTGGATCAGACAACCGCTCACCCCATACGTAGATAACGTTGACCACAGCTCATTCCTCACCACTCGATCATAGGCCTTTTCTAAATCTACGAACGCGCAATAAACTTTTTGGTGTTTAGCCAAACATTTTTCAGTTATGCACCGTAAAGAAAAGACCTGATCCGTACATCCCATTCCTCTTCTAAATCCCGCTTGCACGTCCCATATTTTCCCATCAGTTTCATTAATCACCCTTTCAATTAATATCTTTGCATACAATTTGCCGACGACACTAAGAAGGCTGATACCGCGGTAATTTTTGCACTCCTGCTGTGACCCTTTTCCTTTATATAGAGGGACAATTACGGCCTTGCTCCAATCTCTTGGGACTTGACCTTTCTCCCAGCATATATTGAAAAGGCAGTACAGCTGAGCTACCACAATCCCGCGGCCAGCCTTCAGCATCTCGACTGACACTCTGTCATACCCAGCAGCCTTACCTGATTTCATACCTTTTATCGCTTTCATGATGTCATCCATACTAATCTCGCTATCACTTGTCTTACATTCATTGCTATCCGCAGAGGCCATATTTACCTCTGCTTCATTTCTTTCAAACAAACTTTCAAAATGATCCTTCCATCTCTTCAATATCCATTCTTCTCCTTTTATTAAACTTCCATCTAAACTTCTGATTTTACAAAGCTCCGAGGAAGTAGATCTCCCTCGGGCAAATTGTATTGATTTCCAGAAAAACTTTTTGTTTGACTGAAAATCATCAGAAAGTCTCCTATCATACATATCACTGTATTCTTCTTTTTTCTTTCTTACAGCTTCTTTCACGATTACTTTCACCCTTTTGTATTCCATTCTTGCCTTTTTTACGTCATCATTCGTTGCCTTTTGCATTCGTTGGTTCGCTTTTGTAGCCAACCAATCGGACCAAGCTTTCTTCTTTTCACACACAGCTGCTTGAACATTTTTGTCCATCCACAAATTCTTCTCTTTCTTACCTTTCCTCCTTTTAGACACGCCACATACATCAATAGCAGCACCAACCACTCCATCTTTAAATTTATTCCATAAACTTTCAATCTCATTTCCTTCGTCTTCACTCTTGAATCGCCCACTCAAATTTTTCAGATATTCTTCTCTAACATCCTCTTCTTGCAATCTCTCCACTTTTATTCGTTCAAGAATGCTCGAGGTTTCCTTCTTTCTATGGCGCCACCGATTAAAAAGACCACCGATTCGGGCAACAACTAGGTAGTGGTCAGTATCGATGTCGACCCCGCGGTATACTCGAGCATCTAGAACTTTAATAACTACTTTATAATATCGTAATATGAAAGACTTTTAAACGAGTTCAATATGTTTTTATTTCATTTTATTTAGGAATGTAGGTAGCAGCCCATTAACGTCCCACTGCTGGGCACAGGCCTCCTCACTCATATGAGAGAGGGTTTTTAAAGCATAGACCCACCACGCTGCTCCACTGCGGATTGGCAGGCATAGTACACGAGTGCACTCTCTATTCCTTCACTCTCATAGTCCGATGTGACGGGAATCCGACACGACCGGAGAGAGACCAGGCGCAGGTCCGACGGCTTAACGTGCTCTCCGTGGCACGGGGGTGGTTTACACCGCCAACTTCCCAACTTCGGGCAAATATTGAGAAAATCTTAATAGAAAAACTCAATATCGATTTCGAATTGGCCTGACATGCTAACCACTAGAAGAATGAGGCAGTAAAAAGAATACGCAACTAATTTTTACTTTTTAGAAAATATTAATTAGTTTTCAAGGCGGTTATTTTTTTGTGAAATTCATTATTTATCTCATTAGTGTTTAGTTCTTTGTTTCTCCCCATCAAAATTTTGTACCCGGAGATATGGTATCTTAATTAAGCACTCTGCTATATCAAAGAGTTTCTGGAAGAAATCTCTTTTTAGCGATAAGTTATTCTACGTATATGAGATCTTCTTGTGTTATTTCTTATTATCTTTAGTACATAAATAAATAAAGAACGCTGACATCTACTTGTTGCCAACAGTGACTAAACATAAGGTCCGCCAGCTTCTATACCTTCGCTCATAATATTTCTCATATCTTCTAAGATATCCATTATAATGAAATGCTGTTAAAGACAGTTTTGATCTACATAAAATTTACTACGTATGTAATTTATTTAATGGGATAAGGAATAATACTGTATTGTATAAAATAGTATAGTAAAAAAAAAATTGTAATATGTAAAGATAAAAATGGTAACTGTGGGTTATCTTTTGTTTTTATTACTTATATAAATATTGTGAGGATTTTTTATCGATCTTGTTAAGATATACAATTCCGTAGCACATTAATTTGATCTATCTTGTTTGCGTATTGCTCATTTTTTTTAACGTCAGGAACTCCTCGTGGATACCTGAAACACCATGGGGAGGCGTTGTAAGTTATGCCGGACTTTTACGGGCTAAAACCTGAAGATGCTCCCCCCTACGTTCGCTGGCGAAAGCACGGGATCGGAATACGTCCGCACTCCCGCCTACGATGTGCCTTACAAGGCTCTCCCCGACCAAAACTCCTCCGCTCGGATGGCATGCCCGGAACACTCGACATGTCACCTGTCTTCCCTCGCTTTCGGGCAATAGGCTTCGTACCTGTTGCCACAAGCTAACCCTAAGAGGGTAGACGTCGATCATGTTCCGCCCGTCTTAGCCCCGGCCTCCTCCTACGCATGGCGGAAGCGTCTCCATCAACCTCTCTGAGACGTTCCGCCGCCTCCTTCTGCGATGACCATAAATAATCCTTGGCGAGAACAATTATACTGCGATTATTATAATTTATTACATACAAATTTTGGGTTTCTGTGCAATTTACACATGGGAAAAGTGAACCCTTCAAAACTTTTGGCTTCAAAATAAAGTCAAAATCAAAATATTCCTTATGCGAGTAGGCTTAAAAAGCAATTTAAAATCGTCAGTAGTCTGTCCGTTAGTTACAAATCTATCACCGGTTCGGAAAGCCGATTCCGCTGCGAAGATACTAGCAAGAAACTCAACGGTTACTCTTTTAAAGATAATTGTATGTTACAATGTGTAACATATTGCTTCTTTGAACAACTGGAATAAAGACCAAACATCTATATCACTTAAATAATCTTCAACATCATAATATAATTCGTCGTCTTCGTAGTCGCTTCAACCGATGGAGGTCCACTGCTGGACATAGGTCTCACGAAATGATGCCCACAAGGCCCGATCTTGGGCCGCCTGGCTCCAGCGGCTAGCGGCGACCCTCTTTATGACCGGCGACCCTCCTTATGACCGGCGACCCTCTTTATGTTCTTATAATTATGTGGAAGCAAATCTAATACCTGCCTGACAATCCGCAATGTAGCTGCGTGGTGGGTCTATGCTCTAAAAACCCTCGCTCCTCGGAGCGAGGAGGCCTGTGCCCAGCAGTGGGCCGTTAATGGGCTGCTACTTACTAAATCTAAAACTAATTGCGGTATCTTATTAAAAATGCGAATGATTTCTGAACCTTTTACACTGTAAAATATGGAATATCAAGTTTATAATACAGTAATGAGACGAATGTAAAATTTCGGGAGGTTAATTGTAGGTTTTAGTAACGATCTTTGCTGTACAAAATTTGATAATGTGTCTCTAATTAAAAGATATATCTTTCCAGTTTAGCGCACTACCAACCGAGAATGTATTATCACTTACCATCCCCCGTTAAATCGTATGAATTTATGTTTGAGTCTCTTTTTAATCGACTTCAAAAAAAGGAGGACGTTATCAATTCGTCTATATTTTTTTTATGTTTGTTACCTCATATCTCCCTACTGCGTGGACCGATCTTGATGATTTTTTTTTTGAAAGAAAGGTGGTGTTCGTCGTTGGGTCCCATTTTTTTTAAACCAGTTCTGATGATGGCATCCATGACAAAACCGGATGTCTTAAATTTGCGAACTGTGTGCGCGACAAATGGACGAATAACTTAAGATCACGCCAACCGACTTCGATGATTCTTTTTTATTAGAAAGGATACTTCAAGGGTTGTTTTGTGATAGTTTGGTAAGGTTCTGATGATGTAATCTATGACAAAGTGACGGAACTCTTCAATTCTTAGGAGCAAATCAACGATACGCGGCAGAATCTCCTATAAGCTATCCAGATATTTGAGTCGCCTACCGTCACTTCGCTATGGTCAAGTGCTAGTAGTAGTTAAATATGAAGATGAATGGAACTCCTCAACGGCTTACAGTAAGAGTGTGATTTTTGGCAAAATCTATAACTGTCTGTAATCAAATGCCAATGACCTTACGTGTGTTGCTGCATTGCAATATTTGAAAGGTGAATTATGTGTGAAGCGGTGGTATAAGGGTTTCGGGTTCCCGGGTGTGGCGATATTAATGTAAATTTAACTTTGTAAAGTTGTTTCATTTAAACGGTGTTATCTCATATGAGAAACGCGTTTTAGGTGTACATATATTGAGACAAATTTGCTAGTTTACTTCAGATTCACTACAAATCAATACGAAGAACACTATAAAAGAATACGCAATTATTTCTTACTTTTTAGAGCATATTAATATGTTTGTAAGTTTGTTTTGAAGGCGGTTGTTTTTTTGTTAAAATTTATATTTATTCGTTACATCGACTTTCAAATCACAGCGACGCTAAATAGTATTCACTACATCAATATTGTATATTTCCATTTACTTTATTGCAATTCATTATATTAAAATAAAATATACTGTCCATTATAAATTATGGATTTATTTACAAAATAAACTCGAATCGAGGCAGACTAATGAAAATATCATACCGATGCACCTATTTGTATAATATTGTTAAAACGAACCATTCGTTTATGTAGATTTAAAAAATAAAAAACAAAAACCTCTTGTAAATGTCCCTAGACACAAAAGTGATCCCGAAATATACTTACATTAATGCACTACATCAAATTAATCGAAGCTTCTATCAAATATGTGACTTTCAATCTGCAAATGTCACTGAATCTTTGTCGCATGCTGTTATAGAAGATTTTTTTAAACAGTTCTTTTCATTTCATACTTCATTAGAAGTCTTATCTTGCACTAGTTATCCGTTCCGACTAGTAGACCATATTATGCCTACTTACTTATAGACTTTAATACAACACAAGCAAAAGAAGTTACTCTTCCTCCACATGTACACTTGAAAATGAAGACTGAAGAAATCGACAATATTGCAACATCTAAGATATCAAATTACTCCGCCTTTATACTCTGTTATTTTAGGCTGAGGTGGCTTTTACAAAGACAAACAATTCCTTCATTTTATTGAATTTTTGGCAGGCTGTATTGATAACAAAAGCGGAGGCTTTATTAAATCTTTCGTGAAGATTTGACATCTTTTTTTCGTAGATATAACCTGGCAAACGTGCATATATTTCACCTGACCTTACATCAATTCCTTTGGATCTTCTTGCAGATTTTCCCAACAATTTCCTTTGTGTTTTCTGCAATCCCTGTCACTGGTGATAATCTATGATCAATTGACACACCTGAGAGCTATTGAACAAAACAAGAAGAAGAAATAGATGTATTTCCTGTGTAGATATTAACAACACATATTCATTAATTCATAAGCATTATTCTATTAATATTGAATAATTTTTATTTCAGGCCCTCAATTTGCCCATACAGTTAAACATAATACAATAATACAAATTATTCACGCCGGCAGTGACCCTAACGATTGACCTCGACCCCTGAACTCGGCCCATGAGAAGTCCAGCTCGGGTCGGTCCCCGATACGGTGGGAGGAGAATTCAAAAATTGTTCGATCCTGGGTCGAAACAGATGTGATCGGCACCAACCTCGTATCCCGCTCGCCGGTCTCGTAAGGCAGGTTTCTGGGTAGGTCTGGGTTTGTCTTTGTAAAACGTATAATGTGCATGCATGTACGTGAAATGCAAGGTGACGCGGAGGCAGCTCTCAGCGACGCCGGTCTTCCGTGACATCTCCAAGGCGGTCCTGTGCACCACCAGGCACAGAAATGCTTAAGAACTAAAGCACACCACTTCAATGAACTTTAGACGCGTGACCTGCTGCGCTTCGTGTAACTGGAGGAAGAGGGGCCACTAATGGTACTTAATGCGCCGACTTCACCGATCGCAATCACAAAACCAATAAGCCGCGTGGAAAACTGCACGTTTCAGAAAAAAACCACGAGGCGGGGCGCATTTTCCGCCCTGACGACGCCTCTTTGGCAGAAAAAGTCACAGACATATTTTAACTTGTTACACATTCTATTAACGCACTTAATCAAATATTCCATCAAAGTACATTTATTATTTAGTGAAGATCTTGCTAAAACAACTTTATTGTAGTTGCATCGACGATTTTGATAAAAATAAATTGTAATGGTTAATTTAAATACTTTTAAAATCGTATAAGGAAAGGGGCAAACGTAGCCGAAAACTATAAGTCAAAAAGGTATTTCATTAAATTCGTTCTTTAAATAAACATCGATTCACAACACTTATATATAATACTAGCAGACCCGACGGACTTCGTTCTGTCGAAATGATTTAGCTTTCAGTTTTACAAATACTAAACAGAACACAATCAATTAAATAACACACAGAATCTTTTTTGTTTTGAAATAAAAGATAGCTTAAATAAATTACATCTTTACATAACCTATGGAAGATGTATAATTTTTAAACAAAAGATAGTAACGTAAATGAATGCTATATTTACATAACCTAGAAATGAATTAACAAAACCATTGCTATAGACAACGGTCTAATAATTCACGTCACAACCTTGTGGATGCGTGGGAGTACGTGGGTGGATGCGTGGGTGGGTGCGTGGGTGGATGCGTGGGAGTGCGTGAGTAGATGCGTGGGAGTGCGAGGGTGGATATGTGGGTGGATGTGTGGGAGTGCGTGGGTGAATGCGTGGGACCCTCCCAACGCGTTTATAAGCATTGAAGTGACGTTAGACATTTCGGCGGTCTTTGTGCGCTTCGTAGCAGAAACAAATGACTATCCACATAGATTTGAAAAAAAAAATGGTAAAGGGTTGATGGAATTAAAAAAAATGAATAGCCTCAAACCTTCTACAATTAATTCCGCGTTGAATGGTCATGGGTCTCATGCCGATCGGTTCAGTAGTTTTCAAGTTTATCGATAACAAAGAAAATATTAGTTGCTTTTATATATATAGATAATTCAATTAAAAATAATATAAAAAATATATAAAAAGTAAAATACAAGTTTCATTTCCTTCACGTTTACACTTTATTGATTTTGTAAAGAGTTAAATTTTCACTTTTATGTCTGATGTTTTACACAAAACGACGTTAGATCAAGATGTAAATGACATACTACTATATTAAAAGAAAGTCTAAAGGTGAAACACGTTTGACTGAACAGTGAACACAGTGTTTTTATTAAAACGTGTGTCGGCCTTCAGAATATCGTATGTTATCCATTCAAGCGAATGTAATCACTAATAGTAGAAAAATAAAAGCGAGGCGTTATTCGGATAATATTTTCTGAAGCACACAGAATTATATTAAATTATTCGTTTCATCTGAATGGTGCTACGTTTGTACTGTTAAGCAAGTAATCTATAATATAAAAATGAAAAATGTGTTGGTAATCGCACAACTCGAGAACGCCTGGGTCGATTTTGACAATTCTTTTATTTAAATGTTCGTTGAAGTCCAAGGAAGGAGATAAGTTCGAATAATTGCGGAGGAAAACCCTAAAAACAGCCCTTTTCTGTTTCCCATACAAACGTTTTCTAACCAAAATGTAGAGACAATTTGACCTTTATTGCTATTCAATAAAGTAATAAATTACAAGTACTCACTGTTATCTAAGCAATGTAGGTGTGTTCCTAACGTCAAAGAGTCAATTTGCACTTTATTACCGCTGCACAAAATTCAAAATCAATTGAATAGTCACAACCCAACCAAATTTAATAATCACAAAAATGTAAGAGCTATAGATATTTAGTACTGCTGGAAATTCATTTCATCGGAAATATAATGCATCTCTTTCATTTTACGTCATAATGTATATTATTTATTTCGGTTCTCGGTAAATTTAATGATAACACGAGTCAAAAATTAAATTAGTTACAAAGTGACCGTTACTAACGGTAACGGAGTGGATGTAACCTTAAGTATCTTGAGGATTGCTATGTTGGTTCAAATAGTCAAGGGTTCATACGAGTATTATTTTAATAAATATTCTTCTATTTTCCTATAAGTCCTATGGAGCTAAGCTATCACGTATTTAGATATTCCATTACGCCTTTTTACTGCAATTGTGAGGGAGGCTTAGCCATAGGCTAGTTACAATATTACCAGTAAAAACGAACCACTATACAAGTAATTTGCGATCCTGTACGATATTATACTGGCTTGTGTTAGCAATTATTAATTTATTGGAATATGTACTGTTAAAAGGGAAGCTGTACAGTTATTAATTGACTACAATTATTGTTTAAAAGGAAACAGAAGCACTCTTTCGTGTGCTTGCGTGTATCTTTCCCCGATGTTTTGCCCCACGGCGTAGAGAAGCGATATAAAACTCGGGTAAACATACACGAGGACACAGTAATGGTTTTCGATAGTAAGTATTTGAAATTACTAAAGTGATAAATAATTAAAGTGCTGTGAATAATAAATAAAGCGTTGTGAAGTGATAAAGTGTATAATATATTGTATTAAGTATTTGTGGGCTTTTAATAAATAGTTTGAAATAAATTATATTTGTTTAAAACAACTTCGGAAGATAGAGCTTTCACTTGTGTTACACTATATCATCAGGGAGGCAACAATAAAACGTTAATCTATCAACAAGAAAAAACTACTCGAGCAAATGCGCTTACCTTTTTAAAGCAATACTAATATCGCGTTCGCGTGCGTACTTGTGTCATATCGCACGACGAAGAATAATGAAGGAGCCTTTTGGGCAAATTTGCAGCCTGACATTTATGCTAATACGCCCTTTTCGTCCCTAATACAACACTTAATTCGTTTAAAAAATATCGTGTACATAAATAACGTGGAACTGACTCATATAAAGCGTTTTTTCTATTCACTTTTCGTTTATATCTCGTCCATTGCTTACTAATAAATAACTGTAGCGTTTACATCATTATATATTGAGTAGAGGTCAGCTAAGAATGGATGGTATGAAATTGATTGAAATTTGGTACAGCGATAATCTAGAGCCTGAAAAAGGACTATAAGCTCTTTGCAGTAATACACAGCAAATAACTCATTGAAGTATTTATACATAGGTTTTTTATTTGTAAAGTAATTTGCCTAAATTAATGAAAATGCTACCCATTCAAAACTATGAAAGAAAAATACAACGCATACGAAGTCGCGGGTTCAGCTTGTATATTATAAAACAAATTCCTTCTCTGTATCTATCTATCTAACTGCCTTTTTCTGAGAAAATCACAAAATAGAAAACTGATTAGCATGCAGGTTTTTTGAAACAGATAAAGCGATTTCTAGGGATAGTTTTTTAAAAATAAAATCCAGGTGTCTCTATAGTGGTCTTATCCATTAATCGATTGGGCGGGTACTTATAACCGTCATCTGCCCCGCGGGTCGAAAAACGCTAAAGTGACTCTTGGGACTTAAATGTTCATGAAAGATTAGAATTTTATATTTGCTAATAGTTAAACTATTCAATAGTATTTTTTATTTTTTAAATTTAGACACTAGTGTAGCATCATGTTGCGCTAAACTTTGAGATAGTGAAAAAAGTCCGTCTTGTATTTATAGGCTCATATCTTAAAACTTCAAAATTACCTCAATGGTTTTCATTGTTATTTGCATCACTTATCTAATCAAAAGCACAAATAATCGACAATAAACACTCAGTTTATAAACAAAACAAAACACTTAACCGTTAATAACGGCCACTTGGTAACTAATTTATTTTTTGTTTTTTTTCTATAGTATGGTGCTATCACTATGCATATTTCGTTACGAAAATTACCGAGAAGTGAAATAGATAATATACGCTATGACTTTAAAAAAAAGAGATGGTAATATTTCTGATTGCCCGAGTCGCTACAGAACTATTGGCCCATGCCACTAAGTAGTCGACACCGGCAATCCAAAAGATAACAATCCAAAGGGTAAGAGTTGAACACTAAACAAGGAAAATAAAGGAAATATCAAAATTGTGGACTTGTTCACCTGTCCTATAAGTTTAAATGAAATACCTATAATTAGTAACATCGCCTTAAATCATATAATAAAACTAAAGAATAGAAGAGGCAATGAACTGTTAGCAATGATGTTTTTATATAAACTGCTTAATAACGAAGTTGACTGTCCCGAGCTGCAACATAAATTCTCCATTCAAGCTCCACAAACAAATAATTCACGTCATCCATGTAGTTTATTTCATATTAAGCATTACAGAACTAATTTAGGTAAACACTCCCCAATTCCACGCTTGTCACATTGCTACAATGCTTACATAAAACAGGACATACAAACAACTGGACATATTTTACGATAGCCTCTTTGCATACAGGGACAAAATTATCGACATATTATCAAATCAAATTCAATTGACATAAAATGAAATAAAATAAATTTAGACTAAGGTAATTTATATATATGTATATTACCTTAGTTTGAACTGCCCCATTGGTCTAGAGGTTAGCATGTTCGACTACAGACGTGTGGTCCTGGGTTCGAGTCCGGCCAATCCCAAAATCAATATTGAGTTTTCTAATTATTTTTAAGGTTTTCTCAATATTTGCTCGAAGTTGCGAAGTTGGCGGTGTGATCCACCCCCGTGCCTCGGAGAGCACGTTAAGCCGTCGGCCCTGCGTCTGATCTCTTTCCGGTGGTACCGGATTCCCGTCACATCGAAAAATGAGAGAGAAGGAATAGAGAGTGCACTTGTGTACTATGCCTGCCAATCCGCAATATGTCTATGCTGTAAAAACCCTCGCTCCTCGGAGTGAGGAGGCCAGTGCCCAGCAGTGGGACGTTAATGGGCTTCTACTTACTTTTTACTTTACTATATATGTAGCAATAAATTTAAATTTAATAATTCTTCGTTGGACTCAATCTCTGCTTGCATCTCAAAAACTGCCTCATTGGTCTAGTGGTTAGCATGTTCGACTACAGACATGAGGTCCTGGGTTCGAGTCCCAGGTCGGGACAACTCAAAAATCAATATTGAGTTTTCTATTAAGATTTTCTCAATATTTGCGTGAAGTTGCGACGTTGGCGGTGTGATCCACCCCCGTGCCTCGGAGAGCACTTTAAGCCGTCGGTCCTGCGCCCGATCTCTCTCCGGTCGTGTCGGATCTCGTCACATCGGACTATGAGAGTGAAGGGATAGAGAGTGTACTATGCCTGCCAATCCGCAGTGGAGCAGCGTGGTGGGTCTATGCTCTAATAACCATCGCTCCTTGGAGCGAGGAGGCCTGTGCACAGCAGTGGGACGTTAATGGGCTGCTACTTATTGTAATATTTTTAAGTGACATTTTCTAGACGTTTCTTTATAATTGTTACTGTTATAGGTTTTGGATTTCTTTCAAATATTGTATTCGGTTAAATTAAAAGTTATTCATGGTGTGATAACTTTTACTAAAATGTACATTGACCACGACTATGTTTAAGTAATTTGTATTTCTTCTTATGTGTAAATGTAACAGTTATTCTAAATAAATAAATAAATCTCTATATATGTTAACTCCCTCATTGGTTTAGTGGTTAGCATGTTCGACTAGAGACATGAGGTCCTGGGTTCGAGTCCCGGGTCAGGCCAATTCAAAAATCAATATTGAGTTTTCCATCAAGATTTTCTCAATATTTGCCCGAAGTTGGAAAGTTGGCGGTGTGATCCACCCCCGTGCCTCGCAGAGCACGTCAAGCCGTCGGTCCTGCGCCTGATCTCTCTCCGGTCGTGACGGATTCCCGTCACATCAAACAATGAGAGAGAAGGAATAGAGAGTGCACTTGTGTACTATGCCTGCCAATCCGCAGTGTGTCTATGCTCTAAAAACCCTCGCTCCTCGGAGTGAGGAGGCCAGTGCCCAGCAGTGGGACGTTAATGGGCTTCTACTTACTATTTACTTTACTATATATGTATATAATTCCAAAGTCTGTGTGTATGTCACCAAACTCCCCCAAAACGACAGGAGCGATTTTGAATTTGATATGAAATTCATAGTTGGTTTAGATTGACAATTCAGTCAGATAAATAACGGATTTACTCATATTGCCACAGAATCATGAACTACGAGGGTGACACCGCCGTTAACAGCTAGTAGTATATAAGTGTGAGAGTTTGTGTGTACGATTTCGTGTATGTATGATACACAGTTATAAATAGTTTTAAGTCATATTTCAATATATAATTCTTCTATTAGAAAGGGGACCTGTACCTATCAATGGCACATTAATAGGATGCTATTTACCTTACCGTTTTTAAATAGGGACGTCAATTTATATATTACAGCAAAGAAGCCGCTGAGAAGAAACCGACAAGAAACTCAACGGTTCCTCTTTTAAAGATAGTTTTGTATGTTACAATGAGTAATATTTTGCTTCTCTGTGTAACTGGAGTCAAGTCCAAATAGTTTTTATCGCTCAAATAATCTTCAACATTTTAATATGCCTTTTATAGAAGTATGTTTTTGAAATATTTCTTAAAACTATGCGTAGGCAAAAACTGATTGCGGTATCTTGTTAAACATGATGATGGTACTTCGCTATATATAAAAGATTTTTTGTATATACCAAATGTAGACATACTATCAGATCAGGATATTTAGACAGACGAAAATATTCATTACCACATTTACTAGCTGATCCAGCGACTTCGTCTGCGTGGAATGTTTTTTGGGTACCAATTTCGTTAATGTAAGCAAATTGTTTTGCAAATAAGAAATGCACGTAAAAATACTGCAATGAGCTATTTGCTGTGTATTACTGCAAAGAGCTTATAGTACCTTTTCAGGCTCTAGATTATCAGTGTATAGTTTGTAAATGTAAAAAATTTGAATTTTGTTAGTTAACACCCCCGCAACCCCCCTTGCGGCTGAAATTTTGTAAAATCCGTTCTTAGCTGACCTCTACTTGCCAAAAGGAATATTCCTACCAAATTTCAAGTCTTTACGCCTTATGGTTCCAGAAATATCATGATAAGACAATAGATACTATCTGAACCCGCGACTTCGTCTGCGTGGAATGCTTTTTTGGTAGCGTTTTCATTTATTTAGGCAAGTTGTTTTACAAATCAGAAACTATATAACGTAAAACACCATCGCAACCCCCCTTACTGGTAAAATTTCGTAAAATCCCTTCCTAGCTGAGCTCCACTCGGCAAAAGGAAAATTCCTAGAAAATCTCAAGTCTCTACGCCTTGTGTTAACACAAGTCAATCAATAGTTAACACCCCCACAACCAAAATCCGTTTTAGCTGACCTTTACCCAGCAAAAGAAATATTCCTACCAAATTTCAAGTCTCTACGTTATATGGATCCAGAGATACCGTGATGAGTCATTAGACACCTGGATAGCTCTTTTATATAAATAGATAGATACGTTCCAGTAAAGATTCCACCTATTCATTTATCAATAATTTCAAAGCAGTTCTTTTTAGATGTGATTTTCTTAATAGAAACCAGCGATAAATGATTGAGACACAGAAAACCATTGTCTGGTTTAGCTAGCTCTGAATATAACCACTTTGAGAGCTGTGTCAGAATACACAGTGATGCAATGCAGTCGTTTGTATGCTAATTTGCGCTCTCACTGGCGTTGCACGAGGAATATACTGTAACCAGATTTATTTAGGAGTCCTGAATTGAAATAAGAGATGCATAAATTACATATAATATGTTTCCTGAAATGCAATTCCCTTATGAATCGTCAGAAACGAGCATAATGTAAAATAGGAATAAGTCAGTTTATATTTAAATCTTTAGTCCTAATTTAAATAGGATTGTTAAAAAAAAGTCAATAAACTCAAATGAGTCTAACACCGATTCGAAATGTTAATTTCTATTGAGAAGAATCCGCCCAGAAACTCAATAGTGATTCCTATGGATTATATTATATAAATATCAAATATTGTTAATTAAAACTAGTATCATCATAAAATTGAACCAAAAACACAACAATTAGAAGAAGGTTTAAATTAGAGAAATACAATTGGCTTGTGATTGGAGAACAGAGACAAGTTACTAACAAACGAACTTAAATACAAAAACTATCTAACTCTGCTAGCCAACGTAGATAAAAATTGAATAAACATCTAAAATACAGAGCCTTTTAAACCTTAAGATAAAAGATCATTATATTTAACCACCAATCACGGTGCTCCCCTCTAAATATCTTTATTACTTATCATATTGATATCAATAATGCCATTCAAGCTTAGTTATAATGAATAACGTTGAAATATAGTAGACTAATTTCTAAAATACAGAGCCTTTTTACTTTAATATAACAGCTAATTTCATTTAACCACCAATCACGGTGCTCCCCTCCAAATATATTTATTACTTATCATATTAATATCAATAATACCATTCAAGCTTAGTTATAATGAATAACGTTGAAATAAAGTAGACTAACTTCTAAAATACAGAGCCTTTTTACTTTTATAATAGCTAATTACAATTAACCACCAATCACGGTGTTTCCCTTCAAATTCGCTTGGTACCTGTCATATTTAATTTCAATACCATTCAATTTTCAATTTATAATGAATATAATATAGGTAATTGTAAGCATTTATGGAACATCGCGATGATAAAATTATCATAGTTAAATGACCAACGTATATATTCACACAAATATACTACAACTAGATTTATTTACGAGTCCTGAATTGAAATAAGAGATGATAAGTAGCAACCCATTAACGTCCCACTGCTGGGCACAGGCCTCCTCACTACAAGGAGCGAGGGTTTTTAGAGCATAGACCCACCACTCTGCTCCACTGCGGATTGGCAGGCAACAAGTGTACTCTCTATTCCTTCACTCTCATAGTCCGATGTGACGGGAATCCGACACGACCGTAGAGAGATCAGGCGCAAGATCAAGAGATGCATAAATTACATTTAATAGGTTTTCTGTCATATAAATCCTTTATTAATATATTATACGATATGTCGCATGTCGCAGTAAGGCAAACCACGGATTAGGGGTTTAAGTGAAAAGCTTTCGTCAGCCAAGGCCAATATGGTGGCGCCCATAGCTGGCATCAGCTGCCCGTATAGCATTTACATTCTCACTCATTCGTGCAGATTCAAAAAAGGGTTAACTTGCATCGTTGTTTCATAAAACTACATAATAAAAATTTTATTTATAAAACTATATAAGAAACAAGTGTTGTCTAAACTAATATTATAATCGGAAATATTTGTGTTTTGTAAATTTTTTAAAATGCTTAATGTTCACTGAGCAAGATAGGCAATATTACTTTCTCAAAAATAATAGGGATCCTTAATAAAAATGCATTAATGTTACCCAAGGTGTCAAAAAATTTGTCACAAGAATTGTTATCGCGTGCGATAACTATTAATGATAGAACAGAAAAATGTTGTACGATATTATATAAGGTATTAATATCTACAAAAAAGTCCTGGATATTGTCTGTGTAACTACTGTAATTATGCCATTATTACATTTTAAATGTTAATAAAATTGCCGACAATAATCAAACCATATTATTCATGCCTCTGTATTAATTCTTATCCTATTATTAAAAACCGTTTCAATATCTGTAAAATACTTTATAAATTATTAAAATCGGACATTCCATTCAAAAGATATACGAATTTTAAAATGTCAACTATATAGACAGAAAATATCTTTATGTATCCAAAATGAACTGTTTTTATTCGTTATCACAGTTCTTCTGGAATATTCAGTGCATATATTAGTATGTATGTCCTAAAGTAATTAAAAACTAAGTGAAATAACATTTAAAAAAAAAAGTAAGTTGCAGCCCATTAACGTCCCACTGCTGGGCACAGGCCTCGTCACTCCGAGGAGCGGGGGTTTTTAGAACATAGACCCACCACGCTGCTCCACTGCGGATTGGCAGGCATAGTACACAAGTGCACTCTCTATTCCTCCTCTCTCATAATCCGATGTGACTTGAATCCGATACGACCGGAGAGAGATCAGGCGCAGGACCGACGGCTTAACGTACTCTCTGAGGCATGGGGGTGGAGCACACCGCCAACTTCGGGAAAATATTGAGAAATTCTTAATAGAAAACACAATATTGATTTTGAATTGGCCCGACCTGGGACTCGAACCCAGGACCTCATGTCTGTAGTCGAACATGCTAACCACAAGACCAATAAGGCAGTTATAATAAAACTTATATATAAATAAAACTTTTATAATAACTTTTCTTCTGGAGTGCATTTGAACTAGGAACGAAAGGCAATCTCTGGTAAACTGCTATGATCTAAATTGTTGACGTTGTTGGCCTACTGCAGAACATTCTGAGTAGTCCATCGTCAGAAACACCACAATAGAATTTTATAATATGATGCTTACGTGATTTGTGGACAAAAGTTCCTTATATCCTCTAGATTAAAAAAAAAACAGACACTTATACATACATACTCACTCATTTCCTTCAAAAGCCACTGTAGCCATTTAAAAGAAATTATGAAGAAGCTTTCATATTGTTCGAGACGATTGTCTTATTAATGTGAAATTCTTGTACAATTTAATAAACGGTAGATAAGCGCATTGTGGAGCGCATTGACAGCGGATTATTCCGGATATAATATGACTTCCATTGGCTTCTTTTTCATTTTCATTGGCTGTTCCCGGATATTAAGCTTCAACGGTGTCCATTTTATAGTAAAGTCAGCAAATTAAATTTCAACAAGGACTCCGATTTATAAGTGACAACATTTTCCATTAACTTGTAAATCTTGCATTCTCTTAAATATACTTATAAAATTTCTTGAATAGAGAATAAATTAAATAGGTTTTTACATTTGAAGTAATACTTCTTTACGCATTCTTGATTTGGGGAGTAAACTGGATAAAGAACGTAAGTTAAGAGGAAGGTATGTCTGTGAAGAAAGAAAGATAGTTGCTGCAGGCGCATTTATGTTTTACTTCAATCTTGTGGTCTAGAGCTGACTAGTTTTTTCAATCTTATGGTAAGTGATGATACAGTTTAAGATAAAGACACGTTAATTTAATAGAAATAGTTTACTTCTTATGGCTTCTACACAACGTCGTACCGGAACAAATCTTTCTTTGTTCGGCGGTACGTCTTTGATGGTTGAGTGTTAACTAGCCTCGAAGCCTCCTATCTATTCACGCTCACACTAAATAGAATTTCCTAAATTTCAACAGCTACGAATCGTTATTAAACTTTTGACAGCCTTTTTGGGGTAGTGGTGCAAGTACTCGCTTTGCTAGGAGAGGTTCCGGGTTCAAGACCCCTGTTGGAGTTTAGGAATATATTTTATTAAATCAGAAATAGATTTGTATATTCTTTTACCACTCTTTCAGCAAAGATGTACAAAACAAAGAGATTTGTGATCCATTACAATGCTGCATAGAAACCGTTAAAAGTAAATTACCAGTTACCAGATTAACATCCTTCCATCTTAGATCTATCTTGTTTGTTGTGGGCTCTTCTTAGGGAACCCTTGTGACTTGAGACTGTAAGTCGTGCTTTATTGTTATCATCAGTCATGCAGTAAAATAATATACGAAAAAAAAAAACAATATTCGACGATTCAAAAGTGACTTTGTTTTTGTCACACAGTCAAGTGCTAACCTGTCAGCAATAAAAAAGTGCGAAAAGGTTATTTGAAACAAACTTTAACACATTACCTAAATATATTATTGTACAGGACTATCTCTTGAAAGCTCACATAAAATATTTCGAGGTATTTTGCTATATAAAGAGTTTTAAAAGTTCGTGCTGGATTGCTTAGGCATTGTTGACATATTTCATTTTACTAAAGGTTATAATTCATTTAAATTATAACTTTGAACATTATCAAAGTTTAATTGTTAATCACAAAAAAGGCAAAGGGAGCCTGCTCACCCTCAATTAAACCCTTAAGTCGGATTCATCCGAAACGTCAGAGCTGAATGCGTCAGAAGACATATGTTTGGGTATGGGTTTCGTTTGGTTTTAGTGGGTATCCTGGTACAGCCACAGAGGCTCACATTCCCGATTGAAAGTTTATACTTCATCCTGTGTGCATAAAGCATTTCAAAGCGAAAAAAAAGGTTCGATTGTTAAAGACTAATACTTCTATAATCACAAATTTCGCCGAAGCTTGTTAATTTGCCATTTTTTCAATATTACATGAAATTTGATTGAATTAAATCCGAAAAATGATAAGGCATAAAACGAATATCAACAAGACAAACAAAACAACAACACTTCTTTGTAAAAGATGTTTTTTTTATAGAAATCTTTCATGTTGCTTAATGTTTGACGAACAATATTAATCTAATCTCAATTTGATTGTAACAATAAATAAAAGAGGATATATGCGTTATGTGTGCAATACATGATAGCGTGTGTAATGTGCTTTTTATTTATTTCATGTATTTAAGTATATTTTTGAAAAAATATCAGCATTATGAACGCCTTCTCTATTTATTTATTTATAAAGACTTACCAAGTAATAAAATTTTTAAAACACTTAAAATCTAAATGTGATATGTATAATAAAGAGCGTTGAGAAACATGAGTGTATTAAAACTGAGTGACAGAGTAAGAAATAGTGTGATAAGAGAACGTTGTGGTATAAAAGAAGACGTAGTGACTAAAATTGAGAAAGGTATGCTTAGATGGTTTGGGCATGTAGAGAGAATGAATGAAAGGAGACTGACAAAAAGGATTTATGAGTCAAGAGTGAATGCGAAAGTTGGAAGGGGAAGACCAAGGCGAACGTTCCTGGACCAAATCCAGGACATTTTAAATAACGGCCAGGTCAAGAGTACTCTAAACCGACGAACTTGTATGAAAGGTTTAATGAGAATAAAAGAAGCGAAGGAGATATGCAAGGATCGTGGCAAGTGGAAGGATGTTGTCTCTACCTCCCCTATGGGAATGAGGCGTGATGCTATGTATGTATGTATATGTATAATAATATTCTTGCACTTGAGAATCGTCGAACAGAGAGAGATTTAATGTTTTTATACAAAATCCTGAATGATAAGACTGATTCACCTTACCTCCTATGGAATATCTCTTAAATATGTTATCGACTGTGTACGCGTATCAAAAAAATATTTAGTGTTCCCTTTTGCAATACTAATTATGCTAAAAATTCATTTCTTATACGTTCTTGTGAAATTTTCAATAACCTTAGTGATATAGACATATTTAATGATGGAAAGTCCTCAGTCAAGAGAAATATTAAATATTGCCTGTTAAGTCAAAAGTAAAAAAAGAAAAAATCGTTGAGATAAGTGCACAATAACGCAATGTTTTAGTTAGTGGAAACTGTATTAGTTTTAAGTGAATACCTATGTTAGTCTATAAGTAAACTGTTTGTTTCCCAAATAAAAAAATAAAAAGAATAACTAGAACTCTCACAAATATTTCTAACATACTAAAATACATCTACTCTTTTTTTTATATGTTTCTAAATTAAAAGCATGCGCTACATTGATCACGCCTAATTCCCATAGGGGTAGGCAGAGACCACGCCCTTCCACTTGCCACGATCCTTGCATATCTCCTTCGCTTCTTTCATTCTCATTATACCTTTCATACAAGTTCGTCAGTTTAGAATACTTTTAACCTGACCCTTATTTAAAATGCATTCACTCTTGACTCATAAATCCTTTTTGTCAGTCTCCTTTCATTCATTCTCTCTACGTGCCCAAACCATCTAAGCATACCTTTCTCAATTTTAGTCAATACATCTTCTTTTATACTACATCATTCTCTTATCATACTATTTCTTACTTTGTTTCTCAGTTTTAACCCACTCTTGCTTCTCAACGTTCTCATCTCTACTGCATTTATTTTACTTTTGTTCTTCTGACATACCCAACTTTCACTACAATACATAAGTGTTGGCACCAACATTTCTGCATGCATAGCCAGTCTGGCACTTTGAGATACCATCTGGCGCATTCACTCTCCTTTCAATATCACTTTCACATGTTCCATCTTTTGTAAATTTAGATCCCAAGTATAAAAATTCTTTCACCTCTTCCACTTGTTCCCCATCTATCAAAATATTGCCATTCATCATAGATTCATCTCCTTCAAAAAGCACAACTTTCGTCTTGTTTACATTCACTTTCATTCCTTTCCTTTTCAAAGCTTCATTCCTAATATTTACTATCTCCGGTAGCTCATTAGCGGATGATGCAAGTATTACTTGATCATCAGCGTAGAGTAAACATTTGCTGAGTAATTCATTCTTAATCCGTACATACTTTCTTTTAAATCAAGTCAAACAAGTCAAACAGTTATCCATGAATAGGTTGAACAGCCATGGTGACGCATGCATCTAACTTACACAATAATAATTAATAAGAGATTATATATTTAAAATAAGAAAACTTAAATATTATAAGTGTGGAAAATTTCACACTTCTCCGTTCGCGCAATTTTCATAAAAACGGGTACAAAGTTTTTGCTAATAACACATAAATTGCATGTCCATAACATTTTTGAGTCCATTGCTTTTCTTCATCGGGTCATAGCTGGCTATAAATCATGTCGAATTCAAACTTCCACATAAGGATTTCCGCTTTTCTTTGCCAAAATTTTTGCCCATAAATTGTCACTTCGTCAGATTTATTATGTTTGCTTCATCGATTACAGATTTTATATTTGGGTGAATTGTTGAAGTGAAACTTCTTTAGGCGCATGAGGGTAAAATTTTTACGGATGAAAGGCGTGATTAGCGTCACGAAGATGTGCAGCGTTTTTACGCTAATTCTTCTTCTTCTTTTAATAACTGACTTTCAGGTGTGACAAGGCACACAATTTCGACAGTGTCACGTTAATTGAAGAAGGCACGTAGGAGATTGTAATTATTGTATTGTGTTTCTGTGATTGTAAACCAAAATTTTGATAATCTACAAATAATTCACACCTTAGTCATTTACATTTACATTTACAACACATGATAAACACTTTGTATGCTAATTCGTTTGAAGGGTAGGTAATTTTAATATTTACAAATAACATGTATCATTTTAATTTATCATTTAATAATTAAATATACTATTTGTCATAAAATATAAAAAATTCATAAATTCTCTTTTTAAAATTTTAAATTCAAAAACAAAATAATTAATAATTTCTAATATTGACAAATAACACGTGGCATTTTTATTTAATATTCGTCGTTTGAGATTTCAATAAATTATTTGTATTAATTTTCGACACTTTTAAAATTTTAATGACAATTAAATTCGTTAAATTCCTAACATATCTTCTTTTTTCGCTTTTTCTAAGTCTCTGAAATCTAAAGCTTTACATTTGTATAAATATAAACAAGACTTAAAAATTAGTTTGCCAAAGGAGTTACACTTCTGACGTGTGTACTTTGTACGCACTTTTAATTTTTTTTATTACTACTGGGTTATGGCTGTGGCTTTACCTCGTGGCCTCACTGATACAGTGGTGAGAGTACTTGCTTTGTCAGCAGATGTCCTGGGTTCGATCCTCGATAGGACGGGTTTGGACTGGTGGGAAGTTTCGGCTGTCGCTAGTTACCATCTTACCAGCAAAGACATACAACAAAGTAAGAGAATTGTGTTCCAGCAGGATGTTGTGTAAAAACCATAAGAGATAAATTGCCTCTTACCTGATCAGTTGTGTGGCGCACTTCCATCTTAACACTGTATCATCAATTACCATCATATGTGACATGATTCCAGTTGCATATGAAAGCTAAACACATTGTAAGCTACGAAAAAGCTATGTTTAAAGGAGTAACCGTTGAGTTTCTTGCCGGCTTCTTCTCAGCGGAATCAACTTTCCGAACGGTGGTAGATTTGTTACCAACGGACAGACTTCTGACGATTCAAAAGTGCTCTTTGAGCCTACTTGAATAAAGAATATTTTGATTTGATTTGATTGATCACGGTAAAGCACTATCCTACCAGTAATAAAAAAATACATTTATTTCTTAGGTACCATCATATTTTTCGCATAAAGTTTGTGAGTTTTAACCGTTGCTTCAGCTATTCACACTTCTAAATCTCTTCCTCTTTAATTTACGTGACATAATTTTGAATTCAGACGTCGTCGCTTCAACCGATGGACGTCTACTGCTGGACATAGGTCTCAAGTAATGACGTCAAAATTTTGGATTCATTCCAATTATATACAATTAGAGAAAACAAAACAATAGAAGGAGCAAAGCAATAGAAGGAACATATATACAACGTATTATAGGAATACGAGAACTTATATGATAAGATCGGGCAAATATATCCTTGGAAAGCAAAACACAGTACACACACATACATATACTCACACATACCCAAAACATATAAACATACACACAAAATAAATCTAAATACTGAAAAACTAAATATAGAAAGCTGAAATGAAAATGGATTACAATAGAATATAAACAATATGCAAGAATGTGACAAAAAACATAAAATATAAACTATAAACTACAACAAAAACAGCAGAAATTTATTTAACAAATTAAAAATATTGAAAAACATTAATAATAAATACTGTATTAGAAAATAAAGTTAGAAATTTAAATTAGAACAATTATTATAACACAACCTATAGGACTAATAATAAACTGAAAATTGATATGTTTATGGGTGAAAAATAAGAAAATACAATACTTGAAAAGAAAATATAAGCATTTCATAAAAAAGAAAAAGTGAAACGATAAATTGGCAATGATCAAAAATAGAAGAAATTACATAACACAGCAAAACTCTGAAATAAATCAAATTATTAAAAATTACACCATAAAATAAACCTAAAAATCAAAGTAGCCATTAAATCATAACTTACAGGCGTAAAATTAAAACACAAAAAATGAACACTAAATTGGAAGAAAATACTCAACATATTATAACAGTATTATATACAGTATTAATATACAAGAATAAAATTATGGTACAAAATTTTAAAACAGAAAATACGCAGGAAAAATTAATAAAACATAAATAACGATATAACACTAATATGCATTGTATTTAAATAAGAACAAAATCAGAACACTAAAGAACCAAACTATGAAAGGTCTCCTATCACCACGTTGGGGGAAAAACAGTATAAAAAAAAGTAATGACGTCCACTAGGCCCGATCTTGCGTAGCCTGGCTTCAGCGGCTACCGGCGACCCCCTTTATATCATCGGTCCACCTTGTGGGGGACACCTGCCTATACTGCACCGTCCGGTGCGTCACTCCAGCACCTTTGGCCCTCAGCCTCCACCGTTTCTTCGGACTATGTGACCCGCCCATTGCCACTTCAGGTTCGCGATTCGTAGGACTAAGTCGGTAACTCTGGTTGTGCTACGGATCGTAGAGAAACTCCGAGTACAGCCCTTTCCATCGCACGCTGAGTGACTCTGAACTTCCGCATGTGGCCTATAGTTTCAGACGTAATTAATTACAATTTATCCATAAAAAAATAAACCTAAATATATTTTACATAATATAGATAGAATTACTTATATTTTGTTGACATTTTTCTTATTATAATCTGTTTTTTTAAATGTTTGTTACCTCGTCACTTTTGACTGGGTGAACCGATCTTAATGATTCTTTTTTTAAATGAAAGGTGATGCTTGTCGTGGTGTCCAATTCTAATGATGGCATCCATAAGACTTAAATTTGCATTAAGCATGAGCGCGATAAATAGACGAATAACTCAAGATCACCAATCAATTTCGATTATTCGTTTTTTATATGGAAGGATATACTTTAAGTGTTGTTTGATGATAGTTTGGTTAAGTTGTGATCACAGACTCCATGACAAACTAACGGAACTCTTCAATTCTTAGGAGCAAATTAAAGATACCCGGCAAAATCTTTTATATGCTATCCGGATATTACAGTTACCTACCAAAATTGGTATGGTCGAGTGATTATCGTAGTCAAAGTAGGTTTGATAGTGTAGACATACTAGGATTACGTACTTAGATAATGTTTATGTAAATTATTGACATAAAAGTACTTAAAACACCAATATATTTTATTGATAATAAATTCGTGACAGATAATTTATCATTTGTGCTTGACGATACTTTAATGGTAGGCTGGTAACTACTAAAGAGCTGTCTTCTGCAAGGCTGTCATCTCGTTAGATAGAAGAAGGCAATTGAGAGAGAAGTGGAAACTGTGGCTTATGCTCCTTTGAAGGAGGAAGCTGGATTACAGGAGGCGTCTATATGAACGTCTCTTTATATTCATATCCCAGGTTGATGAGGGTGGCGTTGAGTTTAAGTGGGTATTCTTCTAGGCCAGCTGGCGAGTCCTACAATTACTGCCTGTTGTAGCAGTGGTGCGTAAAAGTATTTCCCAGCTGAAACAAAGGGCTAACTGGACGAGGCCGAAGTTACCCAAATTTTCCCCACCTAAAATCGAAACGCGTTCTGGCGAAGTATCTTATTCTATAGCTGTTACTGCTATGCAGCGACTTCTATCTGGCAACTTTTGGTTTTGAGAGATTTCATATATCTTTACCTCTACATATATAATGCAAATGTAGATGACAGAATACACTATATTACACTCCCACACAGTGCAGAAATTATTATAATTTATGCATACAGAACAATTAAGCAACCTTATCGCTATTGCGGTAACTGCTAGGAACTTTATCAATAATAAATATCTTAGAAAATGAGATATATACAGTACTAGTTGTTCCCTGATCGTGTTGAAATTTAGGGAAACCCGGTCATAGGAAGAGTCTACGTCAATCGTATCAATAGTTTAGAAATCTTGGTAAGTAGTCCATTTCGCTTATATATCCCGAACGTGAGAAAATATAGGTAAACACGTTCTCAGTGAGCATCTACATTGATTGGGAGTGACTATGCCAAATTTTACGTCAATTGGATTTACAGTTTCAGAGTTTTCACGATGAATAAGTGGTATTTCGTTTATATATACTGCCAAACATAGTACTGCTGCTAAATTCAATTAGTCAGTTTTTCAACATTTTAAGGTCTTTTTTTAACGTAACACCGTAAAAATATAGTCTCATAGTTTCTTTAAACATTGTATACATGGCATATACAAAGCGATATTCTGTAATCCATTTGGGTACGGAAGTGTAAAAGTGTAGCATCTCGCGTATCACAAAGGGGTTTCCTCTCAGAGCTCGCTCTCGTGCACATTTTACTCTTTTTTTAATGTTCATATCACACAGTTGAGAATAGGAAGTCATTTTATTATATAACTGTGACCTACTTATGTTTTAAGGCTTTCTTTTCTGACAATGTTTGATGAGAATAATGGTCAGAGAAACTATAAGAATATAAATGTTAATACATTAAGCTTAACATAAGTGCTGTTTAAATAAATGAATGAGTGGATGAATAAGAGCAAGCATGAATAAGAGAAAGTCTGAACTAATGATTGAATGAAGTAGTTTATATAAGATTAGCTAAAATACTGAACTAATAATTGAATGAAGTGTTTGTTATAAGAATATAAGAAAGACTGAACTGATGATTGAATAAGTGGTTGATACAAGAACATAAGAAAAACTGAACTGATGATTGAATGAAGATAGAAAGATGGATAGAACTCTTTATTGCATTCTATATTTAACAATACGTTACATTTAATCTAAGTAAAACACAACATACACACAAAAAAGAAAAAAAAAGAAAAAATCTAATTAAGTAACAAAAAAAAAATTAAAGGAAATAAAATTAAAGAAATTAAATCTCTTCCAAGCAACCCTTTTTAAAAACAAACTTTCTGAAATCTGGAGGTAGCGTTATATTTGTAAGTAATAATAATATAATACAATACAATATAAAATAACATAACATAACATAACATAAAATAAAATAATATAAAATGAAGTAGTTGATATAAGTCTGTCATATAGAAAAAAAAAGTAAGTAGAAGTCCATTAACGTTCCACTGCTGGGCACAGGCCTCCTCGCTCCGAGGAGCGAGGGTTTTTAGAGATTAGACCCACCACGCTGCTCCACTGCGGATTGGCAGGCATAGTACACAAGTGCACTCTCTATTCCCTCATTCTCATAGTCCGATGTGACGGGAATCCGACACGACTGGAGAGAGATCTGGCGCGGGACCGACTGCTTAACGTGCTCTCCGAGGCACGGGGTTGGAGCACACCGCCAACTTCCCAACTTTGGCCAAATATTGAGAAAATCTTATTGATATGTGAATTGGCCCGACCCGGGACTCGAACCCAGGACCTCATGTCTGTAATCGAACATGAGGCACTAGACCATGAGGCCACTAGACCAATGAGGCAGTTGAGTCTGTCATATATAGACAGTAATTAAATAGACGATAATTAAAGTAAATTTCATTCGCAAAGAAGCGCTATGTAGAAGGAGCCACGGTAATACAAAGGATAGAGTCACAGATTCGAATCCCAGTCAGTGACAAAATACTTAACGTTGAGTTCTCTTTGGCAAACATAACAAATAATCCACTAATATATTTTTCAAACTCTCAAACTTACATAATGTTTTTTTCTATCACAAAGCTTTGTATACTCCTTTAGGATTTCACGTAAATTATTTTGCACAAAATGCATTTGCATACAAATAACGCAAGTTTTCCCGTGTGAGATTAACGGGGAACTTTTCACCTAGGCAAATTTCGACGGAGCGAAAAAGCAAAACTAATTAAAACTATATTTTGGTTGAAGGCACAATGGCATTTACATCTTTTTTAATATTAACTGGACGAGTAATAAAGTTACTGGTCAGTAATCCGCCCCGGCTTCATACAGTTAGTAGGATTCCTGGTGAACCTCAAAGATGTGGTGCAAGTCCTTTCCAGGCATAAAACTATAGCAGTTTCACTATTATTGAAATGAAAGAACACTTTCTGTTTCTGACACTGACACTTGCTTGTAGAATCCTAGAAACAACCGAAAGCACGAAATTATTATTTTTTTTTTTTTCGAACTGTGTTTAGCTGTTAGCCCTACTGGCTTTTACAGCGTAACCGGGAGGATTATTTTGCCGCCGTAAAGGCCTATCTATGTCAAATGCGGCTGGCAAACGTTCGCTATTCAACGAGTAGGCGGTGGTGCAGGTCTTTATTTACAAATTTATATTATTATTATTTTACAATGTCAAAACGTTGTATGTTTCAATGTTTCAGTATTTCATACAATCTTTTATTTCAACTAAGAATCTAGTACACTATGAATAAGTAGAAAATATGGTCCAATAGGTAATAAACATCAATACAGAAACTACATATATACATATCATAACGCCTCACTCCCATATAGGTGGGCAGAGACCACGTCCTTCCACTTGCCATGGTACTTGCAAATCTTCTTCGCTTCTTTCATTCTCATTAAACTTTTCATAGATGTTTGTCGGTTTAGTATACTTTTAACCCGGCCCTTATTTAAAATATCCTGGATTTGGTCCAGGAACGTTCGCCTTGGTCTTCCCCTTCCAACTTTCCCATTCACTCTTGACTCTTGAATCCTTTTGCCAGTCTACTTTCATTCATTCTCACTACGTGCCCAAACAAGCCTTCTTTTGCATTCTCAATTTTAGTCGCTACATCTTCTTTTATACCACAACGTTCTCTTATCACACTATTTTTTACTTTGTCCCTCAGTTTCAATCCACTCATACTTCTCAACACTCGCACCAACAAAAACTATTCTATATTATTATTATTTAAAGTTAACGTTGGTATAAGTTTTGAATATATAGATTATATTTCAATATAATGAATTGTACTATTTATCGTGTAGATATATAAAGCCCCTTAAGAAAACAAAATGATTAACCGAGAAAGCATCAGTAGTTCCATTGGTTCCGAAAACTGGCGTTTTACTTTAATTCTACTTGAGGGTAAGTGATGAAAGTCTAATCTAGGAAGGTTTGAATCAATTATATTAGCACATACACTTGTGTAATATGCTTGTCAAGCTATAGTGAACCAGCCTGGTGGGTCTTTGCTCAAAAAATCCTCTTTTTGTCCGACTTCAAAAAAAGGAGGTTATGAATTCGTCTGTATGTTTTTTTTTATTTTTTATGTTTGTTACTTGATATCTTCCGACTGGGTGAACCGATCTTGAGAATTCTATTTTTAAATGAAAGGTGGTGCTCGTCATAGGGTCCGTTTTTTATAAATCTAGTTCTGGTGATGGTATCCATGAGAAAACCTAATACGTCTTAAATTTGTATTAAGCATGTGCGCGACAAAAGAACGAATAACTCAAGGTCGCGGCAACCGATTTCGATCTAATTTTAATTAAAATATAGTAAACTAATATGGTATTGTAACGATGATGGTAGCAAAAAAAATACCCGACTGAGTTTGTTGTGGGCTCTTCTCGGATCAGGACGCGAAGGAACCCTCGGAACTTTAGATTTTAAGCCGTTCTTGAGTAACATCATCAGACGTATATTAGAATCAGAGTGTGGAAAAAAATATAATTTGACGATTCAAAAGTGCTGTAATATGCCTACTTGAATATAGATATTTTTGATTTTGATGACTCCTTTTTTTTTAAAAGGATATTAACCAACTTTATTTGATGGTAGTTTGGTTAGGTTTTGAGCATGGGATCTATGACAAAGTCACGGAACTCTTCAATTCTTAGGAGCAAATTAACGATACTCGGCAGAATCTTTCATAATATCTCCGAATATTTGAGTCACTTACCACAACTTTGGTATGGTTAAGTGATTGTCGTAGTTAGATATGTTTATCAATGGAACTCCTCAACGGCTTACAGTAAGGGTGCGATTTTTGACTAAATCTATAACTGTCTGTAATCAAATGCTAATGACCCTACGGTTGTTGCTGCATTGCAATAATTAAAAGGTGAATTATGTGTGAAGCGATGGTAGCCGTAGGGGGGGGGGGGGGATATTTTTGCGTATTAGTGTTATGCTCGATTACCATATAAGATACTGGTGATAGCGGGGTAACGTATAAGGTTGCGGGTTCGATCCCGGGTGTGGCGATATCAAAGTAACTTTGTAAAGTTGATTCATTTAAACGGTGTTACCTCATGAGAAACGCGTTTTGGTGTACATATACGAGTATTGAGATAAATTTGTAGGTTTACTTCAGATTCACTAAATATCAAAAAATAAATACTTTAACAAAAAAAGAACCTCCTTCAGGCCCAGCAGTAGAATGCTAATGAGCTGCTACTTACCTTGCCTAATCAAAAAAACAAATCTTAATTTAAAAAAATCTGTAATTTTAACAACAAATGTTTTATCAATTTATAAAACTATTGACTATTTAATTATGCATTATTGCTATTCAGTTTTTTAGTGAATTAAAAAAAAATCTTTACTTTTTTAAGGAAATATTTAATGAAATATGCACAGATATTAAATAACTAAGCTTACATTGGATTCAAAGCAGAAATTTGCTTTGAAGAAATACTGAAGTGAGTAAATATTCTTGAGTGCATTACTGGGAAATTTTCAAATAACTTTTTTAATAACATTTCTATTTGCGTTTATTCAGTTTATTATTTCAGCACTGTAATTAAGTTATACAATTTCAAGCATACACATTATTATAAACATATTAAGCTAAACACATATAACTTTCCTAAGGCTCAGAGTTTCATATATCTTTACATAAATAATTTGAATTTTCGTGTATGTGTTACTGAACTCGTAAACAGCTGGGCCGATTTTGTTGAAATTTTGTGGGTTCATTCCAATGGATTTGAGAATAGTTGAGATTGACATTCGATCCGATAAATAATGAATTTATCCATATCACTACCGGGAACAGCTAGTACCAATTTAAACTGAAAAATTTGGATCTTTGGTTGTAGGCGTTAATCTCAGAAATTGATTTGAATTAAAAATTATTTTAGTTTTCTTGAAATTTCTGATTTCCTACGTATCTTTCTGAATTTTTTTCATACTTAAGAACCTTCTTATTGCAACCGGTAGCCAACGATAGTTATCGCATGGGACAATTTTTGGTCGCCGCCAAAGCTTTTCACATGCTCGACAGGTATCTCACTGAACTTTGTTTTAAGGGGCTTTTGTATTTTTAAAAATACACGCTAGCCCCATCGTAAACTTAAAAACTAACACACAAAGATTTAACAATAAAATGAAATATACATATAATTACAAAAAAGGAAGACTAACATTCTTTGAGAGAATCATTAACAAATTTATATAACTTAAAAGCCAAATAACTCAAAGGTTCACTTGATTGAATTTGATTGATTTAATTAAAAACACCAACATATCTAAAATTTTAATTTAATTCATGCGTTAATGTTTGCACACCGTTTAGTCATCAAATATCAAGTGTAATTGGAAAAATCTTATATGTGAACTAGTTTTTTTAAAGTGAAACTTCTTTAGGCGTATGAGGGTAAAGTTATTAAGGATGAAACGTGTGATTAGCGTCACGAAGATGTATTAATTGCAGTGCATTTTTTATGCTAATTCGCTTGAAGGTTAGGTAGTTTTAATATTTACAAATAACGTGTGGCACAACAATTTGCCACTCGTAATTTAATAATTTAATACATAATCGAAACGAAATTTATTTAAAAATTTCTAATTAAAATTACTAAAATTTAATTAAAAATTTCTAATTTCTAATTTCTCTTGATTATAACTGACAGAAGAACAAAAGAAAAAGAAGTAGGAACTGATTTTTATATAAATAGATTATTGCAACAACTTTTTTTGAGTTCTTTCATAATAGAACCTTAATACAAACTTCTAATTTTAACTAGTTATGGTCGAATTTGACCACTGTGAAACAACTATTACACATTAATTTGCATTTAATTGGTGGAATGCTTCGGCCATGGCTAGTTACTATCCTATTAGTAAAGACTTACTGTCAAGCAAAGAATTAGTGTTCTAGTATGATGCTGTGTAGAAACCATTAGAAGTATTAACCTTTTACCAGGTTAACGGTATAATTTTGAACTATATTATCACTTGCCAATACATAAGATCAAATTTAAGCCATAATCTGTCAGCGATGAGAATATTTGCATAAACATAAGCCAACAACAATTAAGTATAAATTTAGAAAGAAAGGTAAATGACAATAAACAATAAACTAAAGTAAAAATATCTACGGTAATTTGCGAAACAATATAAGATTTTAGCGACGGGAACTAGCTATATTAAAATTATAAACCGTCACTCCAATTTTATTTATTTCAATTATTTTTTTTAGCATTCTTTATAACGGAAGTTCTAAGGGGCACAGACTCGCAGGAATTGTTTTTATTTTCTTCCATGAACAGCAAAACTTAAGCTCTCTTTGTATGCAAATTAATCGGTGCAAGCTGTTTCAAGACAATCGTCAGGAACACCGTTAACGTGAAAGACTTTAGATCTCATTGTTTTGAATATAGTGTTTGTTGAAGTTAAAAGTTGACAGCTTTGCAATTTAAAAGTCTTTTCTGCTTTAACTGTAGTTTTTAGCATAAAAATTCGTGCTAGATTACTAGTTAAAGTAAAAGAACCTAACGTGTATATAAACATTTAAACCTATTCTTATTTTAATTACAGTCTACTTAAATGTTAACTCAGCATTGATAAACGAAAAAGATATTCTCTGTTGGCAATTTAAAAATTAAACCTTTATAACTAGATATACGGAAGAATTTAAAAAAAAAATAGGATAAGGAACAGCAATGATTAATAATAGAAAATTTAATTGAAAATATGTCTTAAGCACATCTTTATGTAGTAATTAGCTGACCCAGTAAACTTCGTATCGCCTTAGTATCAACAAACAAAGAAACTAAATGATAGTTTCAGAATGTATCAAGTTTAGTAAAAAAATGTGGTCAAAACTTAACCGGAACAAAAAGAATTCATAATAAAAACACGAGACCCTTTCGCCCAGAATCCCAGAAAAGTCCAACAAGTATTATTTTCTTCTTCTTTTAATGCTTTCAGTTGTGACAGTTCATAACACGCCACTTCGCCAGTGTCACGTGAATTGGGGAAGGCACGAAGAAGGATATACGGTTTATGAGATTATAAAACAGAATTAGAATTATTTAGTATAGTTAATATCTTATTAAATAAAGTATTAGAGACAACACAAACAAATAACGCAAGCTTTACACAGACATGTAACAACTTAATAAATTGAAAGAATTTACAAACATGTTTACAGAAAGGGCTATATATAAGTGTTGACAGATACTAAAGATATAAGGGAAAAGGAACTCTGAAAGGGATGATGTTATAGATAATGGGATTGGATGGGAAACAGTCCCTTCGTCTAGTCCACATTCACAAAAAGAATTGTACCTAATCCGAAGTTTCGCTAGGTGAACAGGGAAACATAAATAGTTCTTCTTCTTCTTTCTGTAAATGGCTTTCAGGTGTGACAAGCAACACACAATTTCGCCAGTGTCACGTTAATTGGAGAATACGTTAAACGTAGGAGATTGTACAGTTTTTGTGATGGCAAACCAAAATTTTGATAGTCTACAAAGAGTTATTAAGAGTTATTTATTATAACCTTAATGTCACTTACGATTTGACATTGACTTATGTTGCGATCAGAAATTGTTGGTTGTCAATGTCAAATGTCAAAACAAATAAAGGAAAAACAAAAGTAATCTTTTAAATTGAATTATATTTCTATAACTATATTTAATTACATTTAACTATATTTCTATTTGAAAGGTGGGAAACGTTTACAAGGAGAAGCGAAATTGTTTTTTTTATTCATAGATTCAAAGATTTTTTTCCTATTTACTCACATCTTAAACCTTTCCTAGAGTTTGACAAATAATTTAAAACCAAAATTATGCAAATCAGTACAGATGTTCTCGAATTTTAATGAGACTAAAGGAAAGCAATTAATTTTTATATACAAGATATTTACATTTATTATATAATCATAAATAATTGATAGATTTTGTCAGAATTTTTACGAATTGATAACGTATTTTCACTATAATATTCTATTCCTTTGTGTGTAGTTTTCTATAGATCTAAAAATATCTGTTGTGTACTATATTTTTAGAAGTTGTGGCGTCAATGGCTATTTTGATCCACCAAAGATCGAAAACAAAAGATCCCTGAGTGGGTGATTACATTTCACGCAAGAAGTCCCTAATGGATCTAAATGGAGAGGGCTCATGTAAAATTGATGGTACTCAAAATGTTAACAGATAATGCGTTCACTGATGTCCATGTTTAAGTATTTATGTAAGGTACACGTTTATACCAGCGACTTCGTTTGCGTAGAAATACCACTCATGTCATAATATAACTGGTACATGCGAAGATTATAGGTGTATTTACATTTTTTATTTATTGTAGCTAAGTGAGAATTGTGACCACGTAGAAAACCGAACCACTGAATATTCGCGACCGAAGCATTAAACCTGGAAAAACGAACATTTGCGACCGAAGCATTGAAACTGGAAAACTGAACCCCTGAACATTCACAACCGAAGTATTGAATTCGGAAAACTGAACCACTAAACATTCACGATGGCAGCATTAAAGGTAGTAAACCGAGCCACTGCACATTCAAGACCGAAGCATTGAAACTGGAAAACCGAACCACTGAACATTCACGACCGAAGTATTGAAGGTGGAAAACTGAACCACTAAACATTCACGGCGTCAGCATTCAAGGTGGTAAACCGAACCACTGCACATTCAAGATCAAAACATTCAATGCGAAAAACCGAACCATTGAACATTCACGACTGAAGCATTGAAACTGGAAAACTGAACCACTGAACATTCACAACGGAAGTATTGAATGCGGAAAACTGAACCATTAAACATTCACGATGGCAGCATTAAAGGTGGTAAACCGAACCACTGAACATTCACGACCGCAGTTTTGAATCCGGATAACAGTACCAACGAACATTCGCGAAGAAAGCACCTGGAAAACTGAACCATTGAATATCCACGACCGAAGTATTGAACCTTGCAAACCGAACTACTAGACATTTACGATCGAAGCATTGAACCTGGTAAACCGAACCACTGAACATTCACGACCGAAGTATTGATCCTGGTAAACCGAACCACTGAACATTCACGATTGAAATATTGAACCTTCAAAACCAAACCACTGAATATTTACTACCGCTAATTAAAAGTGGTAAACCAAACCACTGAAAATTCACGACCGAAGCAATGAACCTCGAAAGCCGTACAACTGAACATTCACAACTGAACCATTAAACATGAATAATCAAACCACTGAATATTAGCGCCCGAATTATTGAATCTCGAAAACCGAACCACAGCTAGCCGATAACTCCCCGCACATACACCTCCATGGGATTGCCAGCCACCATCCTAGAGTGGCAAACACTGGGCGCCCCTTACCTCGTGAGCTTCTGCTGTCCCTACCATCAGACGTGGGTGATGACGGCACAGACGACGCGCCGGCAGTGGCTACACCCGGACTGACCTCACTAGACTAGACCTGGATGGGCCCGCTGGCGTCGCCGGCGGGAACCAGCCCGATTGCCACTACGGGCAAAAATAAATTACCGAGCATCCGCGCGATGCTCGAGGCTTAGCCCGGGTAATGGGACAAAAGCCCCGAGGCCCGTAACCCTCAATGCAAGTTGAGACGTACCCGAGAGTAGAGACAGAAGCTCTCACGAACCAGCGAGAACCGAAGATCGAAACCTCAAGAACCTTATACAGTCCACTGACCCTGAAGGCATACCTAGGCCTATGTGTTGATAAACTACAATAATTTAAGTTTAAATTATTAAATTCTTTGTATACTATAGTGAAACGTACCGATCTCGCATACTTAAAACAATAGGTACTTCCAATTGTTCAAGTTATTATTTTCCCTATGTATATTTAAAGCACTCTTATCTGCTTTCCCCAGTCACTTTTATTTCACAGCTTATTGAATATATTCTGAGAAATAGTAAGTTAATTGAACACGATTCAATTCCGATTATTTCGTTCGCCATAAATATTTCATTCGTCATATAAATACGTATTCCCATTGTATCTGGATATGCAAAAAAAAAACAATCACTCACTTATTCGTCGCGATGTTTCCAAAATTATTTACCAATCAATTCGGCTCCTTATTTTTTAAAAAGAAATGATTCTTTCAAATTACTTGTGTTTTTTTATTTCGTTTCTAATTAAACAGTGAGGAAGATTCATCAGGATTGATCATGAAGATAATCTAAGAAAATATGTGATTTAATGATTATATCATCCCATTTATCGGCTTATATCATGTTGTTTTAAAATCACATAGCTATAAAAACATAATGATTTAAAACTATATAAGTTCAAAAGGTGACAACACGGATAACTCTTAAATGTTGGGAGTTATTGAGTAGTATAGTGGCAACACTTAAAAATGGTCTAGTGGTTAGCATGTTCGACTACAAACATGAGGTCCTGGATTGGAGTCCCGGGTCGGGTCAATTAAAAAATCAATGTTGAGTTTTCTATTAAGATTTTCTCAATATTTGCCCGAAGTTGGGAAATTGGCGGTGTATTGTACCCCTGTGCCTCGGAGAGCACGTTAAGCCGTCGGTCCTGCGCCTGATCTCTCTCCGGTTGTGTCGGATTACCGTCACATCGGACTATACACGTATATATAGAGAGTGAAGGAATAGAGAGTGCACTTGTGTACTATGCCTCCCAATCAGCAGTGGAGCAGCGTGGTGGATCTATGCTCTAAAAACCCTCTCTCATTTGAGTGAGGAGGCCTGTGCCCAGCAGCGGGACGTTAATGGGCTGCTACTTACTTTACTTACTTAAAAATACCAATAGCATTGTGCAATATTTCGTAATGTTGTGTAATACGAGGTAATATTAAGGAACGGAACAATTTCGTTAATATAGTTTTTCAAACTGTCTTGTGGAGTAGTAGTTTTAAGAGAAATAGTGTTAATGTATGAATTCAAATAGTGAAGTGATTATTAGTATAGGGCAAGTTGTGTATATTTAAATAGTGGAGATAATAAAAGTTAATGTGAGTTAGTGTTTTTATAATAAGTCAGAAGTGGGCTCGCCAGAAGGTAATAGCTGTCAGGGTAATACGGGGGTATCGGACAGTATCATGTACAGCGGCGTCTCTTCTGGCGGACGATCCTCCGTGGGAGCTTTGTGTGGAAGTTCTCGCGGCCATCTATACGCACAAGGTGGCTGCAAGGGTACGTTTTGTGCAGGTTGGCGCTGATGAGGTCCGGGCTCGTGCCGACTGCGCTCTAATCTAACGATGGCAAGAGGATCTCAGGTCCCCAGTAGCGGGTGCGATCCGCCCTTGCCTTGTACAATAGCTTTCCAGGAAGCACGAGTTGCTCACCTACAGATTGGTGCAGGTTATGACCGGACACGGATGTACAGGAAAGTCCCTGCACAGAATTGATCACGAGAAGTCACCGGCCTGCCATGAGTGTGGTGTTGTCATCGACTCGGCTTGCATACTCTGGCATATTGTGCAGCTTAGGGACCTCAGCGTCACCGTTGTAGGCGCGATGCTCTCTAGTTTGAGATGTTGGGCGGAAGTGGCTCTCTTCTGTGAGCCGATCATCTTATTGAAGAAGGCCTACGAACGAGAGAGGACGAATGCAGTGGATGCTACCTCTCACCGCCGGAGGAGGCGGGGTACAAGGCAGCGCTTGTTTGCGTAAGTATTTCCGACTTCGAGAATTCTCAGTCGGATTCATCCGGGACACCAGGGATGAATGCGAAAGTTGAACCCCTGGTGCTTCATTCATGGATAAAGAGGGTTCTGCTGGGTTTTAGTGGGTATTGCGAGGTCTTCTTGTTCACCGAGTCCCATACTCCTAACATATGCTCGGGGCCCCCATACTCTTAACATATGGTCGGTGCTAGTGCATAAAAGCATTTCCCAGCAAAAAAAAGAGTCAAAAGTGCGATAAGTATCTATGAGCCTTATGTAGCGGTTTCCCTGAAGCGTGAACTTTGCTGGTAACCTTTTTGTTACATTAATTGTTCCGTTCGTTAATATTACCTCGTATTGCATAACATTTCGTAATATTGCATAATGTTTTTGGTATTTTTCAGTATTGCCACCCTGTATAACTACCAACATTTCAGAGCTATCCGTGTTGTCACCTAACTATCTATAGTATAAGAAACAGTGTCGTATATATTCATGTTCTCCACTGCACTCGAAATCATTTGTTTGCACTTTTTTTAAAGAATGACGCCTATTTCTGTAGAATTATTTGTCGTAGTGTTTTTACATAACTTTTCCAGAAGACAGAATATTTAAATTTCCTAGAATGTAAGAATGTTGGCTGCGATATCCTCCGTGTCAAATTGAATAAGAAAATTGTGAGTAAACAAGCATATTGTCCCAGATAGCATGACAGCTATTTGCATATTATATTAAATTGCATTTGCATATAAATTTATTTTTATATTCGCCTTCATTTGTTGATGGTATGAAAGCGTAAGTGATATGTGCTAAATAAGCTTAATGAGATAATCAAGGAAATAAGCTTAAAATTTATTATCACGAGAATATCTCTATTATAATTGGTCGCCACGTTTGTGACGTCACAAATTCATTCTAACGTCATAAACATGGCAACCAATCGTTGCGCGTATATACGTCACGTGATTTTTGAAGTGAAACTTCTTTAAGCGTATGAGAGCAAAATTATTACGGATGAAACGCGTTATTAGCATCACGAATATTTGCAGCGTTTTTTGTGCTAATTCGTTTGCAGGTTATGCTAGTTAGTTTTAATATTTACAAATAACATGTGGCATTTTAATTTGCCAGTCGTCATTCAATAAATTACGTCATCAAAAACACGCGGATTTTTCATTTACAATTCGTCAATTAAGATTTCAATAAATTATTTGTATTAATTTCGACACTTTTAATATTTTATTGACAATTAAATTGATTAAATTCCTTCCATATTTTCCTTTTTCCCTCCCTCTAAGACTCGGAAATCTAATGTTTTAGATTTATTTTAAATATAAACCAGATTTAAAAATTTGTTTACCAAAGAAGTTTCACTTGTGTGCTTTGTACGCACTTTTATCTTTTTTTTTTAAATTAAATTTTATCTTTAAGACTGTAACATCATTTATGTCATCATGTGTGGTCATAGTCAAGCGCTAACCTGTCAGTAATAAAAATAAAAGTCATATAGTAAAAAAAGTACACAACTTTAATACATTTTATTTAATGTATTATTAACTTGTAACTCCACAGTTTTGGGTGAAAAAGGTTCAGAAATTATTGTTTGATTAAACACATTTAGTTTTAACAAGATAGCGCATTCAGTTTTAGTTTTGCTTCAACATAATTACAATTTAATGTTGAAGATGTTTCACACGTAACCTAAATATTTCACTATAAAGCTATTGATATGGTAACAACTGAGTTTCTTGCTGATTTCTTCAAAGTAGAATAACTTTTTGTTTTTCGAACCCATGGTAGATTTGTTACTAACCGAAACACTAATGGAGATTCAAAAGAGCTTTATAAGCCTACTTAAATAAATAATATTTGGTTTTCATTTTTGAAAACTAAGTTAAAGTCAAAAAACTATTGTTGTTGCTTCAATTAGCTTTAGAGTTTATTCAGAACAATGCAAGTAAGTAGTCTCTTTTCTTTATGCAAATATAGATAACAAAAAGATCTATGTTATTTTCCCATGAAACTTTGATGGTAATGAAATGCTATTATGAGCGAGAAAGGAGGAGGCGTTAATATTTAATTTTCCGCAATTTAAATTGCTTTCCTGCAAGTTTGTTGTGTTTAATGAGTTGAGTGCTTTCCTACTAAAACTGAGACTGAGATATATATATTTAATTCTTGTAGAACTTTTATAAAACGTTATGTGCAGAGTTTGCAACTAAATATATATTAAAAAAACGCGGTAAAAGTATTAAAAGTTGCGCAACCAATAAAAACAAAATCTAAGGTTACTCTCCCTTCTTTTTTACGAAAAAGTCTCCAGAAATTACTAGTCTTTCTTTTACATATGTTAAAGCAATATAGAAATCATTATTTTAAAGATATACACAAAATATCATACTACATATTCATATTACTTAATTAATTTAGGAAAATACAATTAACAGATTGTTCAAAATTATATCTTGCACTCTACTCTTCTTGTGGCACAAATACAATCTAGCTCTGCGCTACCATCAATTATACCACCTTGTTAAACTCCCTACTCGAAAAATAAGAACTCCACTCAACAATTTCAAGCTAATATTATAAAGAGGAAACATTTGTGTTTTTGTATGTTTATAACGTTTTCACATAAAAACTATAAAATCGATTTCAAATATTTTTCCACCATTACAAAGCTGTATATTCACTCAGCGACTTAAGCTATATTACTTTCTCAAAAAAAGAAGTAAGAAACGAAAAATCTGTTATCGCGTGCGCTGCGGAAACTATTGATGATAGAACAAAAAAATGTTCACCAATATTGTAAAACCCATTAATATCTATAAAAAAGTCCGCGAGACCATATGTCCAAATACTGCAGTTATACCATTATAACTACTTTTTTACATTTCAAAAGTTAATAAAAGTTCTGACAATAATCAAGCCATATGATTCATGTCTCTGTATTAATCCTTATCGTATTATTGTTTTATTAAAGACCGTTTCAATATCTGTAATAAACTTTTTAAATTATTGAAATCGGACGTTGCATTCAAAATATATAACGAACTTTAGAATTTCAATCTAACAAAATAAGTCCGGCTTAGTAGGCTTTCCATTGCCACGAGATCCGTGTCTACGTGGGTGAAACCGCGAGACATCGCTAGTAGGTATTATTAAGGCAATTTTGGGAATAGTATTAAACAAATGTAATAATGTGATCTCTATTATTCAATGTTAGGATATAAATATAGTTACAAATGTATATATGTGTAAAGGTCAACCTGGAGTAACTCTAATAATGTTCAAAACATCTACTGTACTGTTTTGAACGCTATGCAGTGGATATAATGCTGTCAAGAATTAAGCTTTTTAGAAAAAAAGTAACAAGAAGGATATTATTACATACACTGTAGATAAACATAGTGATATATTAACTTCTTAAGTCATTTCTTTGTTTTTACGGTTAGTACTACTTAATATTATATTTAGATAGAAATACAAATTTTGACAAAGAATAGCCTTCAAGACTAACTCTTACAAATATGTTAATATACTCTAAAAAGTCAAAAATAATTGAAAGAAAGAAAGAAAGAAAATGTGGCTTACAAATACCATATATATACTAACAGTAGTAAACCTTACGCTACGACGTAAAGGCCAAGAGCTCAGGTTATGCCATTTGTCAGTAAGACAGCTGGCGCTGATTTTCAGCTGCAGCTTTTTGGTGACATCCCGGTAGAAATAACAAGAAACATAAATTAATGACAAATTTATTAGGACTATAAAATTCTCCTGGCGGGCGATCCCCCGTGGGAGCTACGGGCGGAAGCTTTAGCGATCGTGTATCGGCACAGAGCGGCTGCAAGGGCAGATGGCCTGCGGCCTGATGTCGACGAGATCCGAAGGGTTAGAGCCCTGGCCGGCCAGGCTCTGGTCCAAAAATGGAGCGATCATCTCGGATCCCCAGTTGCGGGCATGGCCACTGTGGCGGCGACCCGTCCTCACCTGGAACAATGGCTTTCCCGGAAGCACGGGACGCTTTCCTACAGATTGGTGTAGGTTCTGACCGGACATGGGTGCTTCGGAAAGTTCCTGCACCAAATTGGTCAGGAGGAGTCACCCGCTTGTCATCAGTGTGGCGCAGCTATAGATTCAGCGCATCACACTGTGGCAGATTGTGCGGCCTGGGGATCTCAGCGTCATCTCCTGGTGGTGTTGATCGGCGGCTTCTTTTGCGAGATGGTAGTCTCGCTGAAGGAAGCCCACGAGAGAGAGAGGGAGAATGCGGTGGATGCACCCCCTCACCGCCAAAGGAGGCGGAATACAAGGAGGCGCATGTTTGCGCATCTCCTCCCGCCTCCGTGAATCCTCCGTCGGACTCATCCGGGACACCAGGGAAGAATGCGAAAGCTGATCACCTGGCGCCTCACTAATGGATGAAGAGGGTTCCGCTGGGTTTTAGTGGGTATTGCGAGACTTTCCGTCGCCGAGTTCCACACTCCTGACTGGTCATCGGTCAGGGTTAGTGTGTAAATTGCATTTCCCAGCGACAAAAAAAAAAGAAGAGCTATCAGTGTTGTCACCTAACTATCTATAGTCTAACGTACTACAATTTAAAAAGAAGGTGTATTAGTTCAAAAGTTGACTGTAAAAAAAGTTCTTATTGATAATTTGACAAAATATATAGGGAATGTAAATTATTTTACATAATGGTAAATTATAAATTAATAACAAAATAATTATCGTAATAACTTCCCAATTCGCAAAAGCCTTCTCGTAATAAATATAAACTATTGAGAAAGTTACAAACACAATTGTTTCTGACATATGTAGGTTTCCTCACAGAGTTTACTTCATTGAAAAGTAAAATGTTTTGTTTCAAACAAACGACCCATAAGTTTCTTTTTATATAAGTGCCTATCAATATATCGATGGCATGACTTTGGTGTCAAAAGGCTTTTAAGATTATTGAATAAGGATATATTAATATATATTTTTACGTTGTATGTAAAATGAAATCTCTTCCGCTGTCTTTTCTTTTAGCTCTTTTAAACTCATTTTAATGCAATAGATAAAGCCGAAAAGTTCCTATTTGTAACATGATGTAACTGGAAGCTGGCAAAACCTTACGAGATAGATCAAATCCTACGGAATTTATTTCAAAAAGATTGATAAAAAAGTCCGTAATAGATGTACTATTACGGACTTTTTTTTATCTCTATTTATATAATTTATCTCTACACGATAACCCATAGTAACCATTTTTATCTTTTACATGATACAAAATATATGTGTTATTTTATACAATACAGTGTTATTGTTTATCTAATTAAATATAATGTCTTAGGAGATATCAGATATTTTAAAAGCAGGGGGACAGCGACTGGCAGTCCATGTTTTTTCCCGGCAGCGTAGTTTTAACGGAAATAGCCGTCGCCCCGCTTGGACATGTTTGCGTCGGTTGCCCCGTGGGTAAAGTGGCTCATTGGACTTAAATGTTCATGAAATACTATCAAATGTATGATTTTTATGTTTGCCAATAGTTAAACTATACAATGTTATCTTTTATTTATTAAATTAAGACTGGTGTAGCGTCATGTTGCGCTAAACTTTGAGAAAAAAGTCCGTCTGTATTTATAGGCTCATATATTAAATATTAAAACATACCGCAAGGTATTTAATTGTTATTCGCGTCACTTGTATAATTTAAAACACAAATAATCACTAATAAGCACTCACTCTTTATAAAATACCACAAAAAAACCTAACGACCTTCGACACGACTCACGCACCGTTCGTAACGATCACTTTGTAACTTGATTTTTTCTATTGTATGGTATTATCTCTACGCATATTTTCTTATGACAGTAGCCGAGAAGCGAAATAGATAATACACAATATGACTTTAAAAGAAAGAGATGTTTATATTTCTGATTGTACGAGTTGAGACAACTATCGAATTATGTCGACTAATAGTTGAGACGGGCAATCTACCATTCAAATTTAGATGTTTTTTAAGACCCACAGCCAGAGATGCGTTGGTCAACTGGTTTTACATAAAAGAAAGTCATAAAAAAGTTGAAACCGTAAAACATTATCGGATTAACGCAGATAATCGACAGTAAAATTATATCCTTTTTTTATCATCAATCAAGTAATTGAATCCATTAAAATGTAGAGCTATTTAATATTCGATACTAGCTCAATTTCAGACTCGCTATACAATGTGTTAGAAGACCGCTCCCGATAACGAAGACAGATTATAGTACTAATGACACCTTTAATAATAGGGCGGAAAAAGGATCCTGATTAAAAAAAAACACATTTAAAAAACGCTCCATCATGTTAGTACTCCTACATGAAACGATATGTAGTTTCATAAAAAATACATTTGGGTAAGTAGCAGCCCAATTATGTCTCACTTCTGGCCACAGGCCTCCTCTCTTATACGAGAGATCACTGTTAGTCCGATGTGACGGCTATCCGACACGATCAGATTGAGATCAGCTGCAGCATCGACGGCTTAACGTGCTCTCCGAGGCATGGGGTGAAACACACCTCCAACTTCTCTACCACGGACAAATATTGAGAAAATCTTAATAGAAAACTCAATATCAATTTTTAAGTTGGATTCGAACCCAGGACCTCATGGCTATGGCTGTGACTGAACTGTTAACAACTAGACCAATGAGTCAGTTACTTCACTTTACCAAAAATAAACAACCGGCACTGAAACACAAAGTTAAAACAGCTGACGTCACAGCCCGGGTCAACTACCTCTAGCAGCCGCGGCCGCGGCTAGAAGCTAGAAGAATCGTTTCATGTCCGTTATCTGTACTAACATGATGGAGCATAAAGCTAATAAAACGTTTTAAAATACGATTTTTTAAAATCAGGATCGATTTTCCGTCCCATCATCAAAGGTGTCATTGGTACTATCATCTGTCTTCGTTTTCGGGAGCAGTCTCATAACACTTTTTATAATTAATATGTACATTAAAGTGAACTTTTAAATTTATATGATTGAATACTTATATTTTATCGTTCTATCCAGACATAATAAATATAAATAAAATTAACATTAATAATTAATTAAAAGGTTTCTAAATCAAACTTCGAAAAGAAGTTCTAGAGATGTCAGTAAAGTAATGGAAATGTTTTATTAAATTGAGAAATCCTATTATAATTAAAAGGAAGCCTGAGTTTGTTGTGAGCTCTTCTCAGAAAAATCGCGTAGTACCCCTCGTAACTTTAAATTTTAAGTATTTCTCTAATATCATTATTGAACGTACATTGGAAATAATATGGAAACGATAATTGATTATTCAAAAATAAATAAATAATTAAAATAAGGTATACAAAAATATAAATAACAACTTTGAAATTAAAGTACAAAATTATAAAAGTAAATCATATTACCCCTGGTGGGACTCGAACCCACAGTCCCCGGCTTAGGAGGCCGATGCCTTATCCATTAGGCCACAGGGGCTGTTGTAGTGTAAAGCAAATTTTACGTTAATAAAGGCATATTATAGAATGTATACTGAGAAAATTTTAAAGCATAAACCCACAACGCTGCTTCACTGCTAGTTGACAGGACTATCTATCTACATATCTATAATTGCTCCAGGTTTGTTGCGGTGAAATGATGTGGTTAATTTTTAATTTTTTTAATTTGACAGAACAATAAAGCTATTCCATACGAAATAAAGCTCCGAAACAGCTTTTTCTTACAAAAAATGCCAACGGTATCGCGTGATATTAAATATTATGCATCTATTTAATTAGATAATAACCAATCCTCTCTGAGTTTGGCGTGGTGGGAAGCTTCGGCCGTGGCTAGTTACCATCAGCACATTCGTGCCGACAAACAAAACATAAAGCTGTAGAGTTTGTCTGTTTGAACTTAATCTCAAGAACGACTGATCCAATTTGAAAAAGTCTTTCATTAATTCCAAAATCGGGGTTTTATTTCCTTTTAATAGCTGTCACTGTTAAAACGGTTAAAGTTTCGCAAAAAACATCTATGACAGAATTGTTCTAAAAAAAGTCCAGGACAGCGTAAGTCTATCTTTTAAGGTTGGCTCATTGGGCTCACTATTACCTTTTTTATAATCTAAATAAAAATCGAAATAATAGTTAATCAAGTAGTCTGAAAAGCCACTTTTGAATCGGCAATAGTCTGCCCATTGGTAAAAAATCTACCACCGGTTCGGAATGTTGATTCCGTTGTGAAGAAACCGACAAGAAACTCAACAGTTACTCTTTTAAAGATAGTTTTGTATTTGACAATGTGTAATATATTGCTTCTGTGTGCAACAGGAATCAAGTCCAAACATTTCTATCGCTTAAATAATCTTCAACATTATAACATGCCTATTGTAAAAGTATATTTTTGACATATCTCTTAATATTATGAGGGAAATCAAAAAACTCAACCCTACAAATGATTTCTGAAACTTATTTACTCTAAAATATGGAATTACAGGTTTGTTGTTTTTTTTTTGTATTAAAATTGTGTATTTCACTTTTTTACTGTTTAAGTGAATATTATCACGGCTATATAAGATTTAACATATATTACGACGGTACTGTGAAAATGTGATAATTGATGTTTCTTTGAATTTATCTCTTAGAGAAGCACGAGATCCTAATTGATATATGGCACGTATTGCTGTTTTTTCTAAAATAAATATAGATTCAATGTCCGCTGCATAACACCATAACAGTATCCCGTTAGACATAATGCTATGAAAATAAGCGAAATACACTGTTTTGGCAGTTTCAACATCAGTGTATTATCTAACTTTTCTAAGAGCACCTGCAGCTGACATTAGTTTACACGCCTAAGAATACAGTAGTATTTTAACCACCTTTGTTCTAAAATCTTTCATGTATAATCTGAGACTAACGAACGGAATACGCTAAGTATAAATAAAAACTTTAATAAAAACAGAACCGCCTTCAAAACCAACTTACAATTATATAAATATGCTCTAAAAAGGAAGAAATAATTGCGTATTGTTTTATAGTGTTCTTCGTATTCTTATCAAAAAGTATCGCGAATTTTGAATTTTCGCGGGTTACGTATATTCGAATTTCGAATTTTTTGTGGCGTTATGTTGGTACTCATGTCTCTCACTTATGCCGACAAGCTCGGCCATTTTGAATGTTCATTTAATTGTTGACAGCTGCTTTGCTTGCACGTGTTTTGGATCGTCTTCGATTTTTACCTATTCAAAAAAATGGATCAAAGAACCTGTATCAAATTTTGTGTGAAAAACGAAATTAAGTGCGCGGATGCATTCCGAATGTTGACTGTGGCATACGGAGAAGCTACCTTGGACCGAAGCAACGTTTATCGGTGGTACAAAATGTTCTCAGAAGGCCGAGAAGATGTGAACGACGAAGAGCGTGCCGGACGCCCGAGCACTTCAACAACAGACGAAAAAATTAATGAAGTGGAGAAAATGGTATTGGCCAATCGTCGAATCACCGTTAGAGAAGTTGCTGAGGACCTAAACATATCGATTGGCTCGTGCCATTCGATTTTTATCAATGATTTGGGCATGAGACGGGTCGCCGCGAAATTCGTACCAAAATTGCTCAATTGTGACCAAAAACAGCATCGCATGAACATTGCTAATGAGATGTTAAACTCTGTCCGCGACGACCCAAATTTGCTCCAGAGGGTCATAACTGGTGACGAATCGTGGGTTTATGGTTATGACGTGGAAACCAAAGCTCAATCATCTCAATGGAAGCTGCCGCACGAACCAAGACCGAAAAAAGCGCGCCAAGTTCGATCGAATGTGAAAGTTTTGCTGACAGTTTTCTTTGATTGCAGGGGCGTGGTGCATCATGAGTTCTTGCCACAGGGAAGAACGGTCAATAAGGAATATTACCTGCAAGTTATGCGCAATTTGCGCGAAGCAATCCGCCAGAAACGCCCGGATTTGTGGAAGAACAAAAATTGGCTTTTGCACCACGATAACGCCCCTGCTCACACATCGTTGCTTGTGCGCGACTTTTTGGCCAAAAACAACACACTAATGATGCCGCAGCCACCGTATTCCCCAGATCTGGCCCCCTGTGACTTTTTCTTGTTCCCTAAACTGAAGAGGCCCATGAAAGGACGACGTTACTCTTCTCTTGACGAGATAAAGACGGCATCGAAGGAGGAGCTGAACAAGATAAAAAAAAATGATTTTTTGAAGTGCTTCGAAGATTGGAAAAACCGTTGGCACAAGTGTATAATATCTCATGGGGATTACTTTGAAGGGGACAAAATAGATATTCATGAATAAATAAATAATTTTTGAAAAAACACAAAATTCGCGATACTTTTTGAACACACAGCGTATATTCGGAGTCGGCGTCAGTAAAGGTAGGTGTTCCCCGCGTGTCCACTTGGCAGCTCCCGCGTCTCTCCCACCTATATATGTAGGCACCTTGGCTGACACCGACTCCAAATATACGAAGAACATTATAAAAGAATACGCAATTATTTCTTACTTTTTAGAGCACATTAATATATTTGTAAGTTGGTTTTGAAGGCGGTCCTTTTTTTGGTAAATTTTTTATTTATTTTTTGATTTTTGTGAATCTGAAAGTAAACTAACAAATTTGTCTCAATATGTGTACTCATAAAAACGTGTTGCCCCGGCTACCACCGCTTTACACATAATACACCTTATAAATATCGCAATGGAGAAACAAGCGTAAGGTCATTGCTATTTGGTTACAGACATTTATATTTTCTGCCATAAAACGCACCCTTACTGTAAGCCGCTGAGGAGATCCATTGATCTTCATATTTAACTACGACTAGCACTTGACCATACCGAAGTTACGGTAGGCAACTCGAATATCTGGATAGCCTATAGAAGTATCTGCCGAGTATCGTTAATTTGCTCCTAAGAATTGAAGAGTTCCGTCACTTTGTCATGGATTCTATCATAAGGACCTAACCAAACTATCACAAAACAACCCTTGAAGTATATCCTTTCCAATAAAGAAAGAATCATCGAAATCGGTCAGCGTGATCTTGAATTATTCGTCCATTTGTTGGAAATTTAACACTTATGCGGTTTTCTCGTGGATGCCATCATCAGAACTGGATTTAAAAAAATGGGATCATATAACGAGCACCACCTATCATTTAAAAAAAATCATCAAGATACGTCCACTGCTGGACATAGGTCTCATGTAATGACGTCCACAAGGCCCGGTCTTGTGCCGCCTGGCTCCAGCGGCTACCGGCGACCCTCTTTATGTCGTTGGTCCACCTTGTGGGGGGTCTCCCTACACTGCGCCGCCCGGTGCATGGTCGCCACTTCAGCACCTTCGGGCCCCAACGTCCATCGGTCCATCGGACTCTGTGCCCCGCCCATTGCCACTTCAGGTTCGCGATTTGTAGGGCTATGTTGGTGACTTTGGTTCTGCTACGGATCTCCTCATTTCTTAATTATACATCAAAAATAATTTAAAAGGTATCAAAAATGCTCGTAATTTAAGCATTATAAAAGAAAGATAACAGTTAATTGGTCAACGTATTCTATTACAAATTGACAAGCTATCTATTTTTAGGATTGTTCAGGGTAAATTCTATCTTAGCCTGTGTGATTACATATATACATAGCATCATGCCTCATTCCCATAGGGGTAGGCAGAGATCACGTCCTTCCAATTGCCACGATCCTTGCATATCTTCTTCGCTTCTTTCATTCTCATTAAACCTTTCATACAAGTTCGTTGGTTTAGAGTATTCTTGACCAGGTCCTTATTTAAAAAGTCCCGGATTTGGTCGTTTACCTTGGTCTTCCCTTTCCAACTTTTCCATTCACTCTTGACTCATAAATCCTTTTTGCCAGTCGCCTTTCATTCATTCTCTCTATCTCCCCAAACCATCTAAGCATAACTTTTTCAATTTTAGACACAACATCTTTTATACCACAACGCTCTCTTATCACACTATTTCTTACTTTGACTGTGTATGTAAATGTCCATCAGATCTATTTATAAGTGGTTATCTCTTAGCAATAAAAATGTATGAGAAATTATACCAGGGGTTTTGAATAGGGTACGTAAGTAATAGTCCCATAACATATATGTAATACAATAGTTGAGATAATTCGAGGTAAGTCGTTGAACACATCTGCTACATTGTAACACTATCTTAACTTTGGATTTGAAATATATTGTGCGAAACTTTCTTCATATCAGCTAATGTGGGAAACTGTTTTGGGTTTGCTTATTAAATTTAAACAATTAATTGCAAATAAAGTTCGTTTTTTAATAACATATAACGTAAGGGACATTTTATATTATTAAGTTAGTAGTTATTTTTTTTTAGCACAAAACAGAAATAACATAATTGAAGTATCTTGGACCTCTAAACTAGGTGTTTTAGGGGTCAGTTTCTTCTTAGTTTTACGTTACTAGTCTAATGTACAAAATTAAGAGGGAAATAAAAAAAAATTATGTAAAAATTAAAACAAAATTAATGTGAGTGTGTGCATCGGTATATACACGCGTCTCTCTCTCTCTCTCTCTCTCTCTCTCTCTCTGTGTGTGTGTGTGTGTGCGTGTGTGTGTGTGTGTGTGTGTGTGTGTGTGTCTGGTTAGATTAAAATAACTAATGTATGTTAAAAAAAATTAAAAGTTCGTACCTACAAAGGACACACACACATTTTTAAGTCTTATTTATATTTATAAAAATCTAAAACTTTACATTTCCGAGACTTAAAGGGAGGGCAAAAGGAAAATATGTTAGGAATTAAAGAGTGTATTTGTCATTAAATATTAAAAGTGTCGAAAACTAATACAAGTGATTTATGGAAATCTCAAATTACGAAATGTATATAGATTTGCCACGTATTTTTGGTAAATATTAGAAATTATGAAATATTTTAATTTTATAATTTGTCATTAAATGAAAAATAGTATATTAATTTATTAAATGACGAGTGTCCAATTAAAATGCCACATATTATTTGTGAATAATAAAACTATCTTCACACAAATTAGCATAAAAAACGCTGCACATCTTCGTGTAAAAATTTTACCCTAATACGCCTAAAGAAGTTTCACTTCAATAATAATATTCTGATATTACTGCTTTAAATTTGCTTGACTGTAAGCTCTGTATAGTGAGTAACATAAATATAAAGCAGAAAGCTAAGCATAAATATAAATTAATAATGTGTTTGATTGCACCGACAATACCCATCAACGCCCTCAGTATGGAAATTATGGATGCCATTAATGACAATGTCGGCGGGGAACCCTACGCCCCTATGCCTCTCCTTCTCTCTTATTCTCCGACATATATATTTGAAAAGCATTTTTTAGGAAGATATAAGATATTTATTTAATTACCATGCATCGATCGAGAACATGACGAGATTCAAAGTATACAATAAAAATATTGTTTGGTGTTATGAAAGCATGATGTAGGTGCAACAGCTGATGCGAGCAATGGAAGCCGCCATATTGGCCTTGGCTGCAACATGCGATAAATTTACGAAAAATTTTAGAGTAATTTTAATTGCTTTTAAAGGAAAATCTTCCACATTATAATTTATTTTCTTCCTTTTAATTATAGAGGTTGTCGATTTATGTGAATTGAGCCTAAGAAGTCAATTTATTATGGTCTAGTTCTGAATATGTCACATGCAATATGGAATGTGACATGGCCATAACAGTAAATTGTTGTCAACGTCACTCGCTTATTTAGAAGGCTTTAGCCATTAAAATGAAGCAGTGCTATTAAGCCTACAAGATTAGATAATTAGGTAAAATATCGAGGGCTAGCTTTCGTTGCTTACGAGCTTTTTACTGCTTATAAGTTAACTGTGGTCTTCTTGGATGTTATAACCATGGAGGAAAAAGTGGCGGGACATAAATACGAGTTAAAAACCTTGCTACAGTTAGGTGCTAAATTTTTTTTAAAGCATTTATATGATGAAACACCAGTATTAAGGTTAAGTGTACATCCATTACTTATGTAAACAATGTATTTGGACATGAGTGGATGAATAAAAAGTGTCGTATATGATGCACATTCACTCTCTTTATTAAAAGAGTCAATATTTTTATGTACGTACAACAAGTTGTCCAATATGTATACGCAGTGAGCTGTCATTATGTTAACTGCTCTGAATTTGGTTGTTAGCGACTCTCTTGGGCCAATACAAGGACTTCACAGTCATATTTTGGATGGTGTTGGGGCTGGGACAGCACTCTGCGTAGGAATGAGCCACATCTCTTGCGCATTGTTGCTTAAAAACAATCCACTCAGGATCCTGCAAACATATTTGACGCACTACAGAAGCCAGCATCATCTGGAACGCAATATTGTACTGTATCCGGAGGGTAGGTAGAGAAGTACAATAGGCTCTAAAAATAACGAGGGTGAATTCTCTAGAACAGCGCGCAAATCGACGAGAGATCATGTTCGCTCTGACCGATAGCTCCTTTCCCTTTTAATGTCATCATTGTCCTTAAGGCTAGCCGTGACCAAATGGCCTAGATATTTTACTTTATATACTCTTTTTAAATGAGTGGCATGCAGTTGAGTTTCAAAGACGTTATATTTTAAACCATGTTCGATGGCATAGAATCGGCAAGTACTTGCATCAGATAGTATGACGTGAAGAGTCTCCTATCTCCCATCAGTGTGGTTGCGCCTGTCCATACGGCGGTCCACGCTGTGGCAGTATGTCCGTCTTGGGGACGGAAGCGACATCTTCTGTTGTCCCAGGTCGGAGTTGATCTCTTACTGCCAAGTAAAGTAGGCGCTATGCTTGATCGTAAGATTGGGTGGAATGCAGTTGCCTCTATCTGCGGGGCCGTCATTTCTTTGAAGGTGGAAATGGAGCGAGAACGGGCAGCTACAGCAGATGCCACTCCCATTCGGAGACTAGGCGGCAGGAGGCGTATTTATGAACGCCTCTTGTCTCCTTCTTGAACATCCTCAGTGGCTTTCATCCTGGAGTGTTAGTGTGAATGCGCAAGGGAGCCTCTGGTTCTCTCAATTCAGGGTGAGGAGAGTATCACGGGGTTTTAGTGGGTTATTCTGGCTTTGCCGGCGAGTCCCACCCAGTTACGCACTCCCTGCCTCGTGTCAGGAGTGCATAAATGCAATTCACAAACTCTTAAGAGTTTTCTCAATCCACATATAGAAGCACAATGGAACAGCCATATCATCTACATAGCTCAAGTTATTCACGCAGATATTGTGTATGCTACTTGGTGCCTCAATTAACTCATTTATATAATATAAACCTAACAATTTTTTTGAAGTTATACTTCTTTTGGCGCTTCTACGTTAGGGAAAAATGATGAGAGATAAATGTTTACGATGCGCGCGGACACCATCACAAAAAACCGACACCCTGAAGTCAACATTTTTTTTAAATATTTTATAAATGTTATATAACACAACGTTAAATATATTGTGACATTGAAAATATCAACGCGACATTCATATCAAAATTATAACTTTCAGACTCAACTATAGGAAACAGATTATAAACTATTTATATTCAATGAAAGTTGGCTTACGTTTATTATTTCTACAAACGTAGAACACATAATTACACACAGACTGTTTTTAATGCAATCAAGCGTGTATTTCAATAAGACATTAGAATAGATGAATGACCGATAATTTAAAAGTGGCTGCTGACTATGGGGCTCGTAAGACGACTCAGAGTCACTCAGCGGGCAATGGAGAGGGTTATGATCGCGATTTCCCTACATGATCAAATCAGAAATGAAAAGATCCGTAGGCGAACTAAAGTCACCAACGTAGCCTTTTTTGTCGCTGGGAAATGCAATTTACGCACTAACCCTGACCGATGACCAGTCAGGAGTGTGGGACTCGGCGATGGAAGGTCTCGCAATACCCACTAAAATCCAGCGGAACCCTCGTTATCCCTTAGTGAGGCACCAGGTGTTTAGCTTTCGCATTCTGCCCTGGTGTCCCGGATGAGTCCGAAGGAGGATTCACGGAGGCGGGAGGAGATGCGCAAACATGCGCCGCCTTATATTCCGCCTCCTTTGGTGGTGAGGGGGTGCATTCACTGCCTTCTCGCAAAAGAAGGCCACTGCCGCCCACCCTCTCTCGCTGGAGAGTATCGCGCCTACAAAGCTTCCCAACGAAAGGTCACCGTCGATCAACGCCACCAGGAGGTGACGCTGAGGTCCCCAGGTCAAACGCAGCCCACCGAATTGCAAAGCTGAAGTGGCAATTGGCAGGCCACATAGTTTGTAGAATCGATGGTCGTAGGGGCCTGAAGGTGCTAGAGTGGCGGCCTCCCACCAGAAAACGCAGCGTCGGCAGATCCTCCACCAGGTGGACCGATGACATCAGGCGGGTCGCTGGCAGCCGCTGGATACAAGCGGCGCAAGATTGGGCCCATTGGAATTCATTGAGAGAGACCTTTGTCTAGCAGTGGACGTCCATCGGTTGAGACGACGACGACGAATTTAAAAGTTCCGAGACAAAGTTTATCCATACCATTATTTGAAAAGAATTTTATCTTATCACGCCAAAGAAGGATAGCTTCTAACGCGTTTACAGAAATACACACACACTTTTTTAGATTATGCTATTAAAGTGCGTAAAGTGGAAAGTGTTATCTAACAGAACACTAGCATTAAAACTTCGATAAACAACAAGTTTAAAGTAAAAAAATTATAACCTTTTTAGTTTATTTTTTTTTGTGCCTCATGGCAACTGTGATTTAACAAAAAAAGCACTTCGTTAAACATACGACAAATTAACAGTAATACAAACGCGGACTTGTAAAATATGTTAGCTAAACGACTGTACACGGTAAAGGTCTAGTGGATTTCATTTCACCGCATCCGTACTCTTTAAGTTACAAGAGGCTAGCTTTACTCAAATAGTTTTCTATAGAAAGTAAGAGAAATGAAATTAGGAGACCTCATTGTGGCGACTCCGCACCGGACGACGCAGTCTAGGAAGACCCCCCACAATGTGGACCGACGATATAAGGAGGGTCGCCGGTAGCCGCTGGAGCCAGGCGGCGCAAGATCGTGCCTGTGGGCATTATTTCCTGAGACCTATGTCCAGCAGTCGACGTCCATCGGTTGAAGCGACGACGACGACGACGACGATTGTAAACTAGCGATCTCTTTCAATTATCAGTTACTATTTGCTTTACACAAACAATGTTAACCATAAAAAGATATGAAGGTGGATAGGTATTTTATTTTTACACAGACAGTAATTTTAAATATAATTTAAAAATAAATTAAATGCAGTGAACAATCAGGAAGTCAGTCACATTGCTATTTGAATTTAAACATATATACTTTGCCATAGATTATAATTCTCTAAAAAAATGAAAATGACTTTTGATTTTAAAGTCTACTTCATCTATTTCCATCGCAACACCTAAATATAGAATCATTTAAATAAGGTCAAAGGCGTTTTTAAGAAGATCTCAAATAATATTTCAAACTACATTGTCATCAATAATTCTTCAACTCATAATATAGTTTATAGAAACGATTTGAGAAACGAAAAAAATAAGTTATCTATAAAAAAATCACGTCCCGCTTAAAACCCTGTCAACATCAAGTGTCATTCACTACAAGTAAAATAAATTAAAGATTGAAAATTATATCAAAGTATATTTAAGGAGAGTGTGAACTAATTGTGTTGTTGGAGTTAAAAAAAGGTGTGAAGGTGCTGGTTTATAACTTAAACCGACATCATAAGGGCAGATTTCATTGCACGCCCGCCTTAGGCTGTGAATAATTCATCTGGAGAGCTCTCCGCTGAATAAACATGAAACAACGCCAACTGGGAGTAAACAGTAGCTTATTTTTATCTTTCTATGGTTTAACTAAATGATTACGAGTGTTAACAGGAGGAAGGTGGGGTCCCACATTCTTACATATAAACAGTAAATGTTGATTTTAACTATAAATAAACCTAGTAGTAACATAAAATTAAAATAACGATATATTGATCATAGGTCACATAAATATCATAACATTATGAAGACATGGCATCATTATGACTTTATTAACGTCATTTAGGTAATACTGACGTCAACTGGACATCATTCTTACGTTATATTCGTAACATTCTTGTATACAAAAGTTTGTTTAGTTAAATCATATATAAACCTAGTGAATACATAACTTTAAAATTACGTCGTATTGTACATAGGTCATTTAAAGATCATTCAATATTGAAGACACGATGTGTAATAACTTCAGTACTAATACTGAGGTCAGCTATACATCATATTTTGTTACGTGATGCTTTCGTTAAGGAGTAAATAAAAAACATACCATTACCACAAAAGAAATTATCATCTTTGAAACATTATATGCTTGAGTCTCTATGTATCACACAGGGTCTTTCGAGATATTTATATAAATTTACCAAAATTAACAACGATTTACACGGTTTATGGAGTAAGGTCTACAGATTGTGGTTAGCCTAGAATACCCAGTTGCGCGCTCTGATGCCGTTGGTATCAAATATTTGCACTAGTAATACGGGTATTTGTACAATCTGAGTATGCTTTTCACGTCCTCTCAGTGTTTGTCTACATAAACTATGAGAGGAAATAAAACTATAGTAGTTTTATGGGAATATTTTTATAGAACACTAGCTGACCTTCACAACTTCGTCTGCTTACAGTTAATGTGATTATTTAACCTAAAACTATAAAACCTATTAAACTTAAAACTGCTCTGAGGGTACTCTAGGCAGCAGCAGACCCAACTGAATAAGTGTCGGCAAAATTCGGCAAAGACGTAACGCCAAACAAAGGATTGTGTTCCGGTATCATGCTGTATAGAATTCAAAAGAGGTATATTATTTCTCACCAGGTTAGCACGCTTCCATCTTAGACTACTTGTCAGGTGTGATTGTAGTTCCATCATCAAGTGCTAGACTGCCTCATTGGTCTAGTGGTTAGCATGTCCGGCCACAGACATGAGGTCCTGGGTTCGGTCCCACGTCGTGCCAATTCAAATTTCAATATTAAGTTTTCTATTAAGAATTTCTCAATATTTGCCCGAAGTTGAGAAGTTGGCGGTATGATTCACCGCCGTGCCTGAGAGCACGTTAAGCCGTCGGTCCTGCGCCTGATATCTCTCCGGTCGTATCGGATTCCCGTCACATCGTAGTATGAGAGTGAAGGAATAGAGAGTGTAATTGTGTACTATGCCTGCCAACCCGCATTGGGGCGGTGGGTCATTTTTGTCGTCCAACGAACATTCCGGTAGCCCTCCGTGGAGGTGTTCGTCCGGGAATTGGCGAGGCACATGTTCTGTGACGCGGAATACTGCCCACAAATGCACTTGCATAGCATTGCCAGTAACATCCTAGATCTGAAACCACTGGGCGTCCGCTGTTTCGCGATCTGCTGTCACTTGTAGGTGTAGATGACGACTTTGACGATGAAACATTAGTGGAGCAAATCAAACCGCACGTAACCCACACTCGGTTTTCCTTGGATGGTCCTGCTAGCGTAAGCTGGAACAAAAAAAATACCAGGAAAAGTTGATGCCAGTGAAAAATAACCTGGATAGTGAGACACTGCCATGCCATCCGTGCCTCACAAATTTTTTTGTAAATAAACCTCGATAAGACGATTTAATTCATACTTAATGAACTCTCGCTCTAAAAATATCAAAATTTTACTATAGACCTAGATGGGATGATGATAAAGATGTTCTCCATGACAGTTCTGGCAACAGCGAGCCTGGCTATGTGTAGTTGTGTGGTCTAATATGTCTGGTAAAGCCAAGATTTGTTTTAAAAATTCTGTCTCAGTTTAGGTTCACACCAGACTGACCCAGATTTTTGTAAATGTAAATATAATGGGGGTATTTTGAAGCAACTCAACGTAAACGCTTTGCAGTTAGGTTTTCTAAACGGCAGTCTCCATCAGTTTCCTCAGCTTCATCATTATCCAAAAAAATTTGGAAACAATTTAAAATGATATCTATTTTATGCCTTTAGCCAGAATAAAAGGGGGAGAAAACAGAGAACTGAAAAAAAATCATTAAAATATTTTCGGATAGTTTTGGAGTCCATCGTGATCAAGCACTGACAGTGAATTTTTATATATTATACAAGGTTAGGAGACCGCTTCTGCAAACGAAGACAGACGATAGTACTAATGACGCCTTTAGTGATGGGATGGGAAAAAATTAATCCTGGTAAAAAGAAATCATATTCATCAAACCTTTGATTAGCGTTATTTACAATCCAGCGTATTAGGAAAGCTAAATGAAATGATAGTTATATAAAAAATACGTTACTAAAAAAAACCAGCTGCTAATTAAACACAAAATCAGCTGGTGCTAGAACTCACGGGTCAATGAACTGAACAATGAACGCCCGGGCGCGTTTTTAGTTTATTGACCCGTGCGATTTTTTATCAAATTATCGTTTCTAATAGCTGTACTAGCACTGATGCTGGTGCTGTCACTGGCGTTGATGCTGGCCCTGGCATGAATGCTGGCACTGGGATTGATGCTGGCGCTGGCATTGATGCTGCCGCCGGCACTGGTGCTGGCTCTGATGCTGGCTTTGGCGCTGGCGTGGGCCATTGCAGGGTAGCAGGACTAACGGTAGCGTCAGTGCAGCAGCTGGTACCGCCGTTCTTTATCCCCGCTTAATAGGGGGATTGGCGTGAGGGGCCAATGTTGTTGATCCCCCTGTTTTCTTGGGGGGTCTTGGGAGGGGTTCCTCTGCTGCGGGGGGAGGTGGGGGACGTCTATCCCCGGCAGCGGTTCTGCCTGTTACAGGTGCTGGTATTGGAGGGGGTATGGTGATACTGTAGATTGGGCAATGCGCCTTCCCGCAATTGGTACATATGGGCCGATCTTCTCGAATGCGGGGTACTTGATCAACGCGTGGTCCTCACCGCAACGCAGACATTTCGTGGGCGATGACAGTTATTAAGGGTAAAGTCTGCTATCAAATGAGTTACATAATTAAAGAGATACCATCATACTCAAACTACCATATTTAAGATAGCGCAGACGAAGTCATGCGGATGAGCTAGTAAGAAATATAACATTGGTGTAAACAAAATTACATAAATAATAAGAAAACAGGCATTTTATCCCCACAGATAATGTCACGTCCTATTTTATCGCTTTCTACTTAAAACAAATAAAATTATATTAGCATTAGACAATTTTAAACTTTAATACAGTAATATAAAATTGAAATTGCCTCGAAATAATCGTAAATTGTATAGTCAGTGGTTACGTTAATGTGTCGACACTTAACATTCATCATGGAGATTACATAATATGTATGACATTTAAAAAAAGTCTCAAAAGCTCTGTTTTCAGAAGCTTCGGAATAAAGAGCTTAACAAAGATCTCTGTTAACTGTACTTTCTTAACCCCTATTATGAAAAATAATATCTATTTATGCATTTGGAAGTATATTTAAATAAAGCCTCAGTAAAAAAGTGAAACAAATTTATAATTCTGTATTTTTACTGAGTTAGGATATATTCTTATATTTTTTAAAAGAAACATTGTTTAATTCGCTTAAGATATTTAATTAAAAAGATGTACCTAATTTATGTGTACCTAATATATTTAATTAAAAGGCAAAAATATTTCTAATAAGTAAAATAAATGCGGTAGAGATGAGAGCGTTGAGAAGTATGAGTGGACTGAGTGATAAAGTAAGAAATAGTGTGATAAGAGAACGTTGTAGTATAAAAGAAGATGTAGTGACGAAAATTGAGAAAGGTATGCTTAGATGGTTTGGGCACGAAGAGAGAATGAATTAAAGGAGACTGACAAAAAGGATTTATGAGTCAAGAGTGAATGGGAAAGTTGGAAGGGGAAGACCAAGGCGAAGTTCCTTGTATGAAAGGTTTAATGAGAATGAAAGAATGGAAGGACATGGTCTCTGCCTACCCCTATGGGAATGAGGCGTGAAGCTATGTATGTAAATTATTTTGTTTTCTTTACGCACACTTAACTTGGTGAGTAAGCTGGTGAATGCGTGATAAAAACGTTACATAAAGTTTGATCGGGCGAGGTAGTTTACAAACGTAAAAGTAATAATACATTAAGATTTTTTGTGATTTAATAAAGATATATAACCATTTTTAAAAAGAAAAATGTTTTTTAAAATAAGATGTCACCTTAATTAAATAGAAACACTAGCAATGCTGATATATTGTGAAAAATATCTTGTCATTTAATACTGAACTTTATTCCTATGATGTTATAGTCTGATACTGTTTGTATTGACATGTTTACAGAACTATTTACGCCAATACGAGAATTTAGTCATGTGAATAACACGCTCAATAAAATAAGTAATGTAGGTCTTTTAGATATATATATTTACTAGCTATTCCTTGCGTAAACGTCTACATCACGAAAGGAATCACTTTACATCAAGCCTCTGTTTGAATCCGTTCAATTTGGAAATCTACGTCATTATAATAGTACGTATAAAGCGAAATCAGGCGAAGTGCGATGGTTGAGTAAAATGAATAAATATTACACCAGTAAGGCAGTTTCACTTTTATTTTGAGGTCAGAAGGGTTGTACTGAAGGATATACTGTTAGCAATCATTATTATTTTATTTGTTGCATTGCTATTATATGCTGAGGTCTTTGTAACGTTTACATGTGCTACATCCTTAACGCTATTCCGGAAATTCTCAAATATAACTACTGTGTAGTCGTTGTTTTCACAACTGTGATTGGTGGTCTTTTGAGTACGTAGTTTTACAGAAAGGTAGGGCAGGAGAAGAATGGAACATTCACCTAGTTAGTTTTATCAACGTTAATATTGTGTTTTAAGCCATTGAAAGTGTACCTAAACATAGGAAGGTAGCTAAGGTATGCTGATTATTATTACGAGAAAGGAGAGATTATTATAATTATTCTGTTTAGCTACCTGTGACATGATGTGTCCCATATGGCAGTCCCTATGGGGCGAGCGAGATACTTGAAAAACGGCGAAGGCGCCTACGCATTACTACGTATATAAAAATCAAACGTACGGATCAGTCGGTTTGTTGATAATTATTTTACAAAAGTTATTATCTATGTATCTCAAAGTATATATTCTAGTGTTGGCACTACATGTATATATACATAAACCTGGCCTAATTCCATTAATTATTACAACAATTTGTTACAACATATTTCCATAAATGTTTTCTTCTGACCTATTTTTTTATTTTTAAAACTCAAATATATACAAATATATGACATATCCAGGTATCTATTGACTCATCACGATCTCTGGAACCGTAGGGCGTAGAGACTTGAAATTTGGTAGGAATATTCCTTTTGCTGAGTAGTCAGCTAAGAAAGGATTTTACGTAATTGTACTCGCAAGGATGGTTGCGGAAGGGTTAATTAAAAAAAATACATATTAAAAAAATTCAAATGTCACATTTATAAAGTATATCTTTTTTTTTTGACAATGGAAACTATCACAAATAAATTTTAGTAAATTCCAGCCTCAAAGGGAAGTGCGGGTATGTTTCTTATTTGTAAAACAATTTGGCTAAATTAAGGAACATGCTTCCAAAAAAACATTCCACGCAGACGAAGTGTTCTACTTGGGGAGATGCTCTTTATTTCAGACCATGTCATTCCAGCTTTCAGGGTTGATCACGCTGACTTTTTCATTGAAAGGTACAGTCCAACGCCTGTTTGAGTATATGTATGCCGCCCCTTCTGAGAGTGTCGCCTATCCAGGTCCGCTTAGGGCGTAAGATTTCGTTGCCGATTGTAAATTCGTGGCATGTGTTCCAAAAAACTCCCAAAAAGCGGTTGCTTTCTTACATTAATTGCACATATTTGTTGCACTGTTATATGTCACACTTATCAGCAATCTCTCTAACCGTGGTTGCCTGGCCTTATCCATTTTATCTAGCAATAGGCTGTCTTTTTGCATATTTGAAATATATTTGTGGTCTACACTAATTGTTTTCTGTATCTCTATCTCTCACTCTATATATCACGTATCATTCACTCTATATCATATGAATGAGACGGCCTCGCTGGTGCAATGATGCAAGTATTTTCTTTAATACGAGCGCTAACCTGGTAAGAGATATTTCATCTGTTATGGTTTCCACACAGCATTGTACCAGAACGCAAATCTATTGCTTGGCGGCACGTCTTAGCCGCTAAAGTTGTAACTATTCACGGAAAGTAAATTAATTTTGCCTCTAATACATAAAACATTTAAGCACAGTAACCGAGTTTACTAGTCCTGAATTGTATATATAAATTTTCTTAATGATGCTATTCAACATTTTCATTAGGCAATTAAATAGAAATTCAGCTGTAATTGTTGCGAGATCATTTGGTTAATAAAAAAAGTTTAATTCGCTATTCTATTGGACTCAAATGCAATTTAAATTATACGGTGTGATAACAAAAAAGTGTAGTCATAAAGAGTGTACTTGTATAGCGCATTGTGTGCTACGTCTGCCAAGCCGCAGTGGAGTAGCGTAATGGAACTGTGCTCTTAAATCCCTTTCTCCTGTGAGTGGGGAGACTTATGGCCTCCAGGACTGTTGCGGACCGGAGCAATGAGCCTAGCACGTGGCCGGTGGAGTGGAGGTTCGGGATTTTTGACGTCACCCGGGCATGGACTCCACGCACGTTCCCGGAGGCGATCTTAATCCGAACAAAACCCACCCAAATGTCCGATATATGATAACGTACTTCCAAGCTCTTTCTCGGTCTCGCAGGAGACGCTCTTGGAGCAACGTTTTCATGAGAGCTTGCTCTTCTAAGGGCTCGCACTCTAGAGTGGCGGCCTCCCTAAGAGCCCTTACTTCACTCCGGTTACGCTGTAAAAGCCAGTACGGCTAATACACTTGAGAGTTGTGACCCTGAACAAGCGAAGCATTGAACCTGAAAGAACCGAACTCTGAACCGACCCAAGCAATGAATAACTAAAAATCCAAACCCGCAAGAACTGACGACCTGAACCGGCAAAATCGAAGCCCAAACCCTTAAGAACCCTATACAGCCCAATGAAACTGGAGGGATTTGCCTGATCCTGAATCCCTCTCCAACAGAGACATTAATGCTCTGCTACTTAACATTACTTTCAAAACTAGTTCTACATAAGGACTTGTTCTGTGCTCATTTTTATGGCTTACCTCTTATGGTACCCTACTGAGCCTCATGCAGAAATGAAAATATTTTGTATAGAGGCACGTCGTTGCTGATAAGCTAGTAACGTCTGAAGCCTCCTACCAGTCCCGACTTAGACAAATTATTAACTGCAATTTTCTAAATTTGTCCTACCGGGCATCGAACTCGGGACCTCTGCTAGCAAACCCAGGACTCGCACCAATGCAATGATTTCTTTCTACAAAAGAGGAGTGTAAAGGTTAATAAAAAGAGTGTTCAAGCAGTGGCAAGTAACAACCTCTATTCTCTTTGCACTGTTCAAATGTATATAACTTCCACTATACTAAAAATTACTTCACTATTTGAATTTACACAATTTAGCACTATTCCACCTTAAGCAATCGCACCATAAGACAGCAAGAGAGATTCTGTTCACACAATTGTTCTGCTCGTTAAAGTTACCTTTTATGGCATTGCATTTTGTAATAATGCTCAGTGTTATTCGTATTTTTAAGTGTTGCTACTATATTACTCTTGAGTCTAAACTGTCTCACTGGTCAAGTGGTTAGCATGTTCGACTACAGACATGAGGTCCTGGGTTAGAGTCCCAGGTCGGGTCAATTCAAAAATCAATATTGAGTTTTCTATTAGGAATTCCTCAATATTGGGCAGAAGTTGGGAAGCTGGCGATGTGATCCGACTCCGTGCCTTGGAGAGTACGTTAATTCGTCGGTCCTGCACTTGTTCTCTTCCACGAGTGTCGGCTTCCCGTCACATCGGATGAGAGTGAAGGAATAGGTAGTGCACTTATGTGCGGCAGTGTAGTAGCGTTGTGGGTCTCTGAAAAACCCTCTCTCTCATATGAGTGAGGCCTGTTCCCACCAGTGGGACGTTAATGGGCTATTACTTTATTATATTACTCAAAAACTCACAACTATTTAGAGCTTTCAGTCTTGCAGCCTAACTATACTATAAACTGATGTAAATCCAATGCAAATTAAATTGGTTTTCTTTTGTTTTTAAATTTGGACTAATGAGTGAGAATGTAAATGCTTCACGATGAGCTGATGAGAGCCAGGGGCGCAAGTATATTGGCCTTGGCTGCTCACTTCACACAGTTTCACTTTAAAAATATTTGCCCAATTTTAACAAACAACAAATAAAATTCACCTTCACGGTATTAACAGGCGTCGGGAGCGTCGCCGAAAAATAAACAGAGCCCTTGATATATAAGCCAACAGACAGCTTTAATATGCTTAAATTAGATTTATAACAGCACTCTCTTGCGCCTGAATTAATTCTTTTGTAAAATGAGAAATGGCTTGGGTTTTATGTTTATTATATTTTGTAAGGACTTTGCGGTAGCTATTGCTTTTACAATATTACGATATCAGAGGAATGTAAATTGGAATAATGTTTTTTTTTTATCACAGAAAACGTTTGATGTAACATTCTGTTAATATATAAAGTACAGTATTTTTCAATTCCTTCCTCCTTTATGCATGTATGTATTATTTTTAGATTTTTTTGGAGAGGGTTTCAAGGATCAGGCCTTCCAGGTTCAGTGAACTGAAACGGGTTCACGTCTTCGATCTTTGCTTCTTGCGCGTCCGGTTCGTCATTGTTCGGTACTTGCTTCTTCAGTTCTTGCAGGTTCGGGTCTTCCGTGGTACGTAGCTTGGATCTTCATGGTTGTGTTCTTCGATAGTCAGTGCTTGTGTTTTGGGGACTTCGTCACAGTTACACAGCTTAAATCAAACAAATCAAAATACTTTTATTCAAGTAGATCTATTATATAATAGTAATTTAAATTATATCAATTTTTTTAACGCTGGGAAATCCTCGTGGATACCTGGAATACTCGGGAGGATGTTCCAGGGCATGCCGGACTCTTACCGGATAAAACCCAGCGGTGCTCCTACATCACTCGGAGACGGGGTCACGAGAACGCGACTGACAGACATTCGCAACCCCGTTAGCGATGTGCCTGCTTAGGCCCAACTCGGTCAATGACCAAAACATACTCCATAGGTGGATTGCCTGGAGTACCTGGCAAGCCACCAATCACCTCGCGAGACCTTTCTTTGTTGGGCAACGGATCCCGCTTCCGTTACCCAAAGGTCACCACTAAAGAGGGAGACGGCGATCGTGGGCCTCTCGCCTCCTTCCCGGCCTTCTCCTGCGAACGGTCGAAGTGGTCATGTTCGCCTCCCTCAATCGATTTGCCATCTCCTTCCGCGTAATCACATCCCCGCAGAAGGAGAGCGTAGCACACAATACTCTCTCGCTGCTCACTATAATTCTAATGACGGTGGGGAGCGAGAGATCCGCACCAATAACCGCCACGAGCGTGGAACGCTCAAGTCCAGGCTGGGCAAGCCTCATGCGTTTGTTGGACCGTGTCAACGGCACAGCCACACTCGTAGCATACCTCGCCACTCACACCTAGCCACTCCGCACAGGTACTTACCAAAGCAACCGTGGCCCGCCAGAACCTGCGCGAGGTGGAAGGTCACTGCGCCATGTGCTCTCTATAACCATTCTTCTAATACGGGCCGGATTGCCAATACGGTTTCACGGCCCGCTTTAGGTTGACAGAGCCGCCCCCTCCATTTGGCTATCAGAGTGGTTTGTGCCACCCGTTGCCACCCTCTTTCCTTCGCAAATTGTGGCGGAGATTCGCCCCGAGTATCCCCGGATGACTCTCACTGCCATGATCCGCTGCGCTTGGCGCAGTAATGTTCTGGAGCGTGGGGTGACAGTATGTGCCCATATGGGAGCTCTGTAGAGGGCCATAGACCGTACTACGCCTGCGTAGAGCCTACGACAACTCACGCCAGGCCCTCCTACATTCGGCAGAAGCCTGCTCAACGCTCCAGCCGCCCTCACGAGCCTGAGCGAGAGGCGCTCGAAATGTCAAACTTCCACCAGCTATCAAGAATAAGGCCGAGGTACTTCATAGTACGCTCGATGTTGATGGAAGTTCCCCCTACTATTAGCATTTCTCCGACTGGAGGTGCTTTCCGAGGCCCGTGAAACCACAGGGCTTCAGACTTGTTCAGTGCAACCTCCAGTCCCAAACGGCGAATCCGCGCCACTATCTGCGCTACTCCCGCTGTCGCAAGGATACGCGCATCTCGATAAGTTTTGCAAATGATAACAATAATGAAACTACTTACAATCTAAAGTTACGGGGGTTCCTTCGCGCCACGATTTGAGAAAAGCCCACAACAAACTTAGTGGGATGTATGTTTCTTTTGTCATCATCACTACAATATATTTTTTAAATTTATTCTTTATCTATATACACATAGAGCAATTCATTCATTCATTCTTACTAGGGATATACTCTTCGGCACTTACATGCGGCCGTGACGAGTGGGTCGTTTGTTGTTCAGGGTCACAATTCGCACTGAGTTGCACGGTCTACTCCGATCGGGTGTCTAAGCCGAATACTGACCCTACAAATTTTGAGAGGGTCTTTTATACTACTCCCCCTCGACACGCATCTGCGGTCGTAACGAGCGAGGGATAAGGCGGGTGCTGAGGTAGGTACGAGACGGGTATCGCCGGACGTTAACCAATCAGAATTACGCGCTAGCATCGGTACTCCCGTCCGCAACAGATTATATGGTCATTTTTAGATATTATCGAAATATTTTTAGAGGAACGGTAACTGTAATTCGATCGATATGAAAGTAGGTACTCTTTCAACCACAACTTTTTATTAATAAAGAAATGTACGATTCTTAACTACAATACCAATCCTTGGAATGTGTTTGCAGATTTCCAAATAGTGTGCAATTTATCTCAGAACCACACGACACGTCGTACTTCCCGTTCATCAATATTGCACCTGACGCCGTAATTAATGGTGGACCGGCTAAATTCCCTAACCTAGTCTTCGGTGCATTTTAATAAATAAAACCTATATAAAGCACTACCATTTCATTAAATATATTTAACTCTGCAACGCTTGTTATTAACTGTTACTGGTTTATTTCCGATAAAGTTAAAATTAGTATTACTTGTAAGTGTACCACGATTATATACTCTATACTTATATTATAAAGCTAAAAATTGTGTTTGCTTGAATACGTCAGGAATTACTGGTCTGATTTTCAAAATTCTTTCAGTGTTAGATAGCCCATTTATCGAGGATGATGTTCTAATGAAAAATGATTCAATATCGAAGTAAAAAACTTTGAGAGCTTACGCTGCTTGCGTTGCAGAAACGGTTAAAGTTCCCTTTAAAAGTTCAAAATATAAATAAAAATGTTGACAAAAAAAGAACCGCTTTCAAAACAAACCGTTCCAAATATTAATATATGCTCTAAAAAGTAAAAAACAATTGCGTATTCTTTTTTAGAGTTCTTCTTTTTGAGCAACAAACGTAATCTAATTGCTATTTGATTATAGACAGTTATATATTCTGTAAAAAATCGCACCCTTACTGTAAGCCGTTGAGGAGTTTCATCGAACATCATATTTAACTATGACAATCACTTGGTTGGTGACTCAAATATCCGGATCTCTTATAAAAGATTCTGTCGAGTATCGTTAATTTGCTCCTAAGAATTGAAGAGTTCCGTTACTTTGTCATGGATCCCATGATCAAAACCTAACCATACTATCATCAAACAACCCTTAGAATATAGCCTTTCTAATAAAAAAAGAATCATCGAAATCGGTTGGAGGGATCTCGAGTTATTCGTCAATATGTCGAGCACATGCTTAATGCAAATTTAAGACTTATCCGGTTTTCTCATGGATGCCATCATCAGAACTGAATTTAATTAGCAATGACACCACAATCATCTCCTTTTATATCATCGAATCATCAAGATCGGTTCACCCAGTCGAAAGTTATGAGGTAACAAACATAAAAAAAATACAGACGAATTCACAACGTCTTTTTTGAAGTCGGTTAAAAAGACAGCGACAGTATATATTTATCTTTTAAGGTTATTCCACTATACCCTTCGATATGGTTATGAAAATTATACTCTATCTTCTGTGAAATAAAGAAGGTTTTGCGAGTCAATTAATAAAAGTTTCAATATAAGTAATACTAAAACTATCTCAAACTTTTTATTGCTGGCAAGTTAGGTAAGTAATGATACAGTCTACGATGAGAGGATGCTAATCTGGTAAGAGGTAATTTACCACTTATGGTTTAGTCTTTATGGTTTCATGGAACACGAATCTCTTTGCTGGATGGTACGTCTTTGATAAGATGGTAACGAGTTGTAGCTTAAGCCTCCCACCAATCCAGACTCGGACAAATTATAAAATACTCTGACAATTTCCTATATTCGCCCTACCGGGGATCAAACCCAGGACTTCTGTTAGCAAAGCGAGTACTTATTGATACTATACCATTGATGATCACTGCCGTAATCATTTCAAAAACAAAGCTATCCGGCTGTTATATTTGATTTCAATGTTTATCACAATTAAATAGTTAATGTTGTTTTGCTACTAAATATTAAATTAAAGACATTTTCAATGCAGTCGTTTCTAATATAAATTGGCATCAAATAATGAAATCTAAAATAAGTCAAAGGCGAATAAATAATGAACCAAAATAGAATAGCAGACAAATTAACGAATATTAAATGTTTCGGGACCATTAATTCTGTTCGGCTTCCAATTTCACAGAATTGAATCAAATAACGATTTATAAGGGTCTGGAGAATGAAAACCGCTCTCTAATTGTAAATAATTTCAATAATATAATGCAAAATATGCCATATATTGTGTAGTTACGTTCGTAATGGCATTGTAAGGAAATTTTTAAAATTACAAAACTCGTTTTAAAAAAATTGCCGTAAAATACATAAGATGAAATGAAACAAAACGATTATAAAATTCAATACAATATAAGATAATACATATTTATAATTATCGACATATTTTTAAATTATTATCTATTAGAATTTTGCCGTTATCCGTCCGTTAACACTTTGATTGCCCATGTCACATGACACGATAGTTCTGTCTCTACTCGTGCGATAAGAAATGTAAGCATCTGTGTCTTTTTAAGTCATAATGTGTATCATCTATTTCGCTTCTCAGTAACTGTCTTAGCAATATATGCGTAGAGATAACACCAGACAATAGAAAAACCAAAAATAAATCAGTTACAAAGTGACAGTTACTTACGGTACGTGTCGAAGGTCGTTAATTTTTTTGTGGTATTTTACAAATTGTGTTTATTTGTGTTTTTGTTTATATAATTTTATTAAATTTATGATGTGATTTACGATGAAAACCCTTGAGGTAAGTTTTAATTATTAAGATACGAGCCTATAAATACAAGACTGACTGTTTTCTCAAAGTTTAGCGCAAGACGCTGCACTAGAGTGTCAATTTAATAAACAAAATTACAACAATGAATAGTTTAACTAATAGGAAATACAAAAATCATAACAGTAGGTAGTCTTTCCTGAACATTTTAGTTCCAAAAGCCACTTTGTCGTTCGACCCGCGGGGCGACCGTCGCAAAAACGTCCGTTTTGGCGGGGCAGGTGACGGTTATTTCCGTTAAAAAGCGCGGGAAAACTACGGGTGCCAATAAAACGTGGCAATTTAAGCGATATCAGATTTTAATAATGTTTATCGGATTTATTTCGCATTTCCAGTGCCAACTGCCAATGTAAAAAGACTTCTATGTTAATAAATCAATCTATTAAAAGGTAAAGTCCTATATCGCTATATGATGACCATAACGCTTCAGTAACGACTATCTTTGAGTAACGTTCTGAGATAACGCCGTTATGACCAAAGTTGTGAGGACCCTAATAAATTAGGCATTAATAGCCTTCCAAACGAAAATCTGTCGTTATAGTAAAATCGACTTTTTGACAGCTCCACTGGTGGAATAGTGTGAGTCCTCGCTTCACTTGCAGTCTAGGTTCAATACTTAGCAGAAAGGAAGGAAATTGCATTTCATAATTTATCTGAAACTGGAATGGTAGAGGCTTTGGCCGTAGTTAGTTACCACTAACTAACAGAAAACCACCTCATTGGTTTAGTGACTGGCTCATTGATCTAATAGTTAGCTTATTCGGCTACAGATGAAGCAAAGAGGGCTCACCGGTGAAGCGATGTGGGGTTACCAGTAACGCGATGTACGATGGGTGTGATCAATAAATGTTACACCAGTAAGGCGCTTTCACTTTCATTTTGAAGTCAGAAGCGTTGTACTGAAGAATATTGGAAGGTAACCTAAGTATGCTGGTTGTTAGGATAATGAATACAGTATTATATCGATACTTATATGAGTAGCGAATTAATTTTACCGACAAAACAAATATAATCAGAACGTGATTTTAACGTGGTTGCGTTAGCTACCTGCGACAAGATGTGTTTCCCATGTGAGGCGTCCCTATGGGTCGGGCGAGGTACTTGAGCCATGATGACGGCGCCAACTCATTGCTACGTATATAAAAATCAGATGTAAGGATCTGTCTGTCCATTGATTATTGATTTACAAAAGTTATTATATATGTATATATAATACAATGTATATAACTTCCTCATTGGTCTAGTGGTTAGCATGCTCGACTACAGACATGAGATCCTGGGTTCAAGGCCTGGGTCGTGCCAATTCGAAACCGATATTGAGTTTTCTATTTAGATTTTCTCAATATTTGCCCGAAATCGGGAAAAATTTTGCGATGTGATCCACCCACGTGCCTCGGAGCACACAAAAGGCCGTTGGTCCTGTGCCTGATCTCTCTCCGGTCGCGTCGGATTGCCGTCACGTGGGACTATGAGAATGAAGGAATAGAGAGTACACTGTGCCGGCCAATCCGCAGTGGAGCAGCGTGGTGGGTCTATGCTCTAAAAACCCTCTCTCATATGAGTGAGGAGGACGATAATGGGCTGCTACTTACTTAACATAGTATAAAATTATTAAACAATATGAAAGTGGATAAATATAAATATATGTAGTGTTGCCACTACATAGACATTCGGACCTGGTTACAAGTCCCAGGTCGGGTGAATATAAATCCATATTGAGTCTCCTATCAAAATATTCTCAGTATTTGCCCGAAGTTGAGAAGTTGGTGATGCGCTCCACACCCCTACGTCTGAGAGAAGGAAAGAACACTTTCTTCTATATTACACAAATCGATTGATTGCGCAGCATTTAAACCACGGCATGTGATTCAAATTACGTTACGCCGTCAATCATGGGCCAGATCTCTCCCTGGTCATGTCGGATTGTCGTCCCATTGGACTATCAGAGTGAAGGAATAGATAGTGCACTTGTGTACTATGTCTGCCAACCCACAGTTTAGCAGCGTGGTGGTCTATGTGTCTAATTGTAGATTGGAAATATCTTATTACAATAAGATATTTACGTGCTTTTAAATTGTTGTGCTTTTATTGGGTTGTAGTTTTTCATGTAGTATCTGCTACCTCTACCTTTTTACTTTTAAAGTAAAATTAAAAAGTATTTCATCGCATTTTTTTCTAAATGAAGACCTAAAAGATACTTACACATACTTAAACTTACAAATCTCGCATAAATTTTCCCTACCGTGCCTTAAGCAGTTTCATTTCAAAAGAACTAACTGAAAGAGGTAAGAGTTTAGAAAAATAGTGAGGAAAATTTTCATCTATAAAAAGGCTTGCTTAATGTTAAGGCTTTTGTATGCTACCTCTCAAATCTAGTCACGTCTCCGACGCTCGTATCTTTATGTATTTTGTTAAAGGCGAGGCTTAGTGTCAAAGGTTGACTACCAAAATCAAGCCAATATCCTATATAATAAAACCATCTTCATGTAGTTGGTATTCTAGCTGTATAAATATTTAAATATCTCATAACGAGTATATACATATTGTTCGCGACATTTCCCTTTAAAATAGAAATAATTATTTTGTTTACTTTAAAGTCAATATTATTGTTAAAATCGTTCGTTTTCGTATAGTATATTTTTGTTTAACTTAGAGTCCCTATATAGATATTTATAGATTCGTATACAAGATGTTTGTTGACCTATAGCATGTATATATTTGTCATTTCCGAGAATAAAGTTGTTTGTGTATTTAATGTAATCCCTGTGATTGGTAAGAAATAAAACGCCATTCATAGGATCGACTTCTTTTTATCGAATAAAGCACCAACCACCGTCGTTTGCTTGTCACAATAGTGCACGTTTGCCAGTTGCAAATACCGTACAATAATAGGCCAATTTGGTAAACACGTTACGTTACACTTGCTCGTTGACTTCCGTCGCGAGCAGACCTGCGATCGCGCGCTCCGATGCCCGCATTATTCTCCGTCCGACCCACGTTTGTGTATCCAGTGAAACTCAAGACAAGTTCCAGTGCTCCAGTGTTGTGACCGGCCACTCGCACGAACTTTGGACTGCTCCGACAGTGTTGTGTGTATGGACTTTGTCCTGCGTTGTTAGTGTAGTGTGTAGGCACATTGTTCGGCGTCGATAGTTTTGTGCTGTGATAGTTGTTCCTGTTTTTCGGATTGCCCTAAACCGCGTGAGTACACTAGTTCCTAAGTTAGGCACTCACCCCTGCCACCCACCGGCAGGGCCCGTAGGGCCACACCTTAGGCACTCACCTCCCTGCCTTGGCAGGGAGGCACACGTTAGCACCCGGGTCCACCATGGACCCAACTCAGATGACACACGGGCGCAACCTAGAGCGCCTGTTAGAATTTCTAATCCGCCGCGACCCCACCCTTATAAACGCCTTAGCCGACTTCGACCGACTCGAAGCGGCTCCCCCCGCGACGCCGGCCGTAGTTAGGCCTCCGCCATCCAAGCTGGTTCCAGTCCAGCAAATTTCTGCGCCCCGACCACGCCCTCCGTTAGCACCAAATAACCCCGCATGCCCCAACCTAATAAATGCCCTCGTACAAGAAGGGCAACTACAGAGGCCCAAGGCGCCCGTTGCTGCGGCCCCCGTCGCTCCGGCCCCGAAAGCCGCGTCACCAGTCGCCGCGGCG